>RJWJ010009793.1:0-48947 GCA_004363605.1 Indri indri | reverse complement strand
CGAGTAGAGATAGGGTCATCAAAAGGTCCTACAGTTCAGAGCTAAGCATTAGTAAAAACCTCCCCAGAAGAGAGAAGAATTTTGACAATTTAACTTGGTTAGAACTACTTAGAAAACAATGGGCAAAGTTAAATTGGATGCATTCCGATGTCAGTGTTAAAGGGGTGGTAAATGACAGGTGTTGGAAGGTGTTTAATGAATCCTGCCAAGTTCACCACAAGCCTCCCAATAATGAAAAAAAGATTTTTTTCTTAAACGATGAGGTCACCTCATGAGAGCCAAGCATGGCCGACAACAAAATGGCCGGCTTCCTAGGATGTTTCTGAGGCAACGGCCCAAGACTTTTTGTTCAAGACCCTCTTAATCTAGACTTCAAGTGCAAGTAATTCTGAAAATTTTGGAGAAATCAACTGCTATTTTATATTCATTCTATAAAAAATGTTTTGGCATACTAAAACTATTTTTGAAAAAAAATTTCAAGTAACATATTTTATATATAACATTTAGAGAACATATACCATTAAAGCCCTGAAGTTAGGCAGGGATTTTTTCCCTTTCCTAAACTCAATCAAATTTCAATGTTTTTATTTTTCTTCCGGTCCCACCTCAAGAACAGAGCATGGTGTTGTCATATACCATTGCTTTAAATCTGGAAGGCAATGTAGAAATTTTTTATTTCAATAGTTTTAAGGTTACAAGTGGTTTTTGGTTACATGGATGAATCGTATAGTGGTGAAGTCTGGGTTTTAGTGTACCCCTCACCTGAATAGTTTACATTGTACCCAATAGGTGATTTTTCATCCCTCAACCCCCTCCCACCCTCCACCCTTCTGAATCTCCAATGAATGACCAAGGTGTTAGGTCCGGAGCCCAGAGAGAGACACACGCCAAGCTTCATGTGTAGCAAAATGCTGTTTATTTTGAGCATCTGGGTGCAGATGGGTGGAGGCCAAAGAGCATCCACCTTGAGGGAAGGGAAAGCCTTGGATTTTCTAGAGGGTTTCTCAGGGGGAGTGAGTACCTGGGCCAGAACAGCCACTGCAATAAAAATTTTTTTAAACAACCAATTTCTGGGACCCCTGCCTCAGTCTCATCCTATACAGATAAGGGAGGGGTGTTGTTCCGTCCTTATTGGGGGGGGATAGGAATGCCGCAGCTGTCTGCTAGATTTTACAACCTCTGGGGACTCTATTGACTCCTGCGGCTATTGTTTCACAAACCTCAGTTTTCTATTAACCACATACATACTTTTTGAGTTCCCACCTGGAACAAGCCTAACACGAGGAACTACTTAGAATCCAGAATCACCTGCCTTTTCTGGGAGGCCGTAGTGACCAGCACTACCCTTTAGGTCCATGCAAGTCCTGCCATTTTAATTTTATGATTATTGGCAAAAGTATACTGGCCCAATGTGAAGGCATGCTGGGCTGGGGAAACTTCTTCTATAAAGGACAAAGAGTAAACATTTTAGGTTCTGTGCGGACCACTGGCAATATCAAGGCTATTATTTAAGTACATAACAAGAGCAAAAACAAATCTCCACAGCTATTTTATTGTTGAAACTAAAAACATAATAAATACATATAATTTTTAATAATATAAGTCTATTAATGAGAAGAATAGAGCTCTTTGGGGAAGATAACATTTTGTTTAATTGAGATTCCAATGTTAGTGTTCTCCATCATCAAAATTGATTTTAAATGTTCATCCGTTGATCTGTTATGAGGTTTTACATGGTTCATCTTTGAAAATATCTTTCCACACAGATAGATATGGGCAAATACTGATATCAATCCCTGAGATAGGTACTTCTAAATACTGATATCAATCCACAAGCATATGATTTTAATTGAGCATATTCATCTCTTGGAAGGCATTTTAGTCTTCTCTTGGTGTTTGCCTTTTAGCATGTTATTACATTGCAGATCAATCACTTCCAGTTAAAGTTTAGGTGGAAGCTCCTCAAATGCACAATTAAGTGAGTTTGAAATTTGAACATTTCCTTTGCAATTGCATAGAGTTCTGGGAAAAAAGCTGGTAGAACTTTGGTCTGAGCTCAGATAACATATCCACTGCAATTTTGTGTAAGAATGGAGACTCTTCTTGTTTTATCTTTTGACAGCATGGGAAGCACATAAAGCAGCCTAACATGACTTTGATTCAAACAATGTTATTAAATAGTTGCCATTGAAATGACTTTGCCACAGTGTAAGTTTCATATGTAAGCACTGTTCGCCTTGTAATTTTAGGTTGAATTCATCAGGAAGCATTATCAAACTTATAACAAGAGCTAATTTTCAAAGACATTTAGTGTTCAATAATGATAGTTGAGAGAGACTTTTCTTGATCAAAAATAATTCAGTCTCAGCCCTGAGATCAAAAATCATACAAAAAAAAAAATAACCCTGTATCACTGTGTAGTCACAAAGTTGCTGTATGGAAGGGCAAATTGGGGTATTCAGCTTCTATTTGTGACAAAAGTTCACAGAACTGCAATGGTTAAGTTCATGAGTACTGGCTCAATAGCACATGAGAGATTAAAATATTTTCTGTAACGTAACTGCTGATAAATAACATGGTAAATAACTGTAGGAGTTAAATATTTTCTTTTGGGGGAGGTACCAAATTTCTTTATTCGAAGGAATGGTACGAATGAAAGAACTTAAGTGGATGTTTTGATACAACTTACAGAAAAGGTAAAGGAAACTCCAACATACATGCACTGCCTAGGGGACAACGGAAGTCACCCCATGGCTATGGGGAAGTTAGCCTAAGGCTAAGCTCTTATTATCAGTCTCCCAGGGTATGCTTGTCAAAGAGATACTCCACTATGCCAGCTTCAGGCCCTCGCATCTTGTGCAGGTTGGTTACGTGGTCACCCAATTCTTTCAAGGATTTCACCTGCTCATTCAGGTAATGTGTCTCAACGAAGTCACACAAGTCAGGGTCATTTTTGTCAGTGGCCTCCAGTTTGTACAGTTCCAGTAGTGACTGATTCATACTTTTTTTCCGAGTGCAACACACACTCCATCACGTACAGCCTACTCTTCCAGTAATCATGGTCTGGTTTCTGGATGTCCTGAAGGAAGATTCGGCCACCTCATTGGTTCTGCAGCTTCATCAGTTTCCCAGCATGTTCCCTCTCCTCATGAGACTGGTGAAGAAAGTATTTGGCAAGATTCTTCAAAGCCACATCGTCGCGGTCAAAGTAATAAGAGATGGCCAGGTAGACGTAGGAGGCGTAGAGCTCCAGGTTGATCTGGCGGTTGATGGCGCACCCGCGAGGGGGACGCAGTCGTCACGGCGGCGGCTGAGGAGAGGCGGCAGCGGCTGCGAGGCGCTAGAGCAGGTGTGGGGACCTTGGGGCGGTCTGAAAGCGCGGTGAGGAGGTGGCGGAGGGCTAGCTCTGAGCGGCCTGCCCAGGTTGGGGTCGAGCGCCGGCTCCGTCCAAGCACTGTAGAAGCAGGAAACGGCGGCGATTCTCAGCGAAGAATGTCTGGCTAAATACTTTGTATTTTCGAAAGGTTTGTATATTTGTTTATTAACTCTTTTTCTGTGCCACACATTTTCTTTACCACCATCAACTGTAACACAGAAGATTCCACTTCACGTTATACTAAATTAGTGTTTTTTCAACTTCTTTGAAAATATTCTCTGTAGTTGTTCCATGCAGACTATTCAAAGGGACTAATCCTTCGTTCACTTTAAACAGCATTGACTCCTCAAATAAACCACCACCACCTAGCAATATTAATAGCATCGTGGAGGAAGCTGCAGCCTCAAGGCCACACGTGGCCCTCCAGATCCTCAAGTGTGGCCCCTCGACCCAATCCAAATGTCAAAGAAAAAAAAATCCCTTTATTAAAAGGATTTGTTCTGTAAAATTTGAATTCAGTCAAAAGGCTGCACTCCAGGATCCAGAAGGCCACATGTGGCCCCAAAGCCACAGGTTCCCCACCCCATTCACTGGGCATGTATTGAGGATCTTACCATAGCTAGGAGTTGTGCTGGTGGCTACGAACTCACAGGTACCTAAGGCCAATGGCTTGCTCTAGTTCATGCTCTGGAGGGGAGTACAGACATTTGGACAATGATGACACAAGCGTCAAGTTCTAAAATGAGGACGAGCACATAGCGCTATGGGAACACAGAAGAGAAAATTAGGAGCTAGGAGTAGGGGAGAAGGGAAGTGAGTCGATGCCTGGAAAGTGTTCAGGAGGAGGCATTTCAGCTGGGTTCTGAAGGTCACTAGGAGTTTAACTGGTAGTGAAAGATGGTGGGGAGGGAGCTGCTTCTTTGTGCAGGATAGGATTGGGCACTTGGCTTGCTTGGAGCAAAAGGAAACAGTATGAACAGTGGCGGAGATGTGTGTGTGTGTGTGTGTGTGTGTGTGTGTGTGTGTGTGTGATAGTTAACTTTTTGTGTCAACTTGACTGGATCGTGGGATACTCAGACATCTGGTTAAACATTAGTTCTAGGTGTAACTGTCAGGGTGTTTCCAGAAGAGACTAACATTTCAATTGGTAGCCTAAGTAAAGTGGATTGCCCTCTTCAATGTGGGTAGGCATCATCCAATCTATCAAGGGTCTGAATAGAACAAAAAGGTAGAGAAAGGGAGGATTCATTCTCTGCCTGACTATTTGAGCTGGGAAGTTGATCACCTGCCCTCTGCATTCCTGATTCTCAGGCCTTCAGACTCAGACTGGAATCTATATCAGCTCTTTGGTTCTCAGGCCTTCGAACTACATGATCAGCCTTCTTGGAGCTCCAGCTTACAGAGGGCAGATAATGGGACTTCTCAGACTTCTCAGCCTCCATAATTTTGTGAGCCAATAACATATAAGAAATCTCTTTCTAGATATGTATATATCCTACAGGTTCTTTATCTCTGGAGAGCCCTGACTAATATAGAGTGTGTGTGTGTGTGTGTGTGTGTGTGTGTGCGCGCGCGCCTGTCTGGGGAATGGTTGCAGCAGGGAAGAGTAGTAAATGGGCCTGGAAAGCAGCCTGTGGTCATAATTACTACTAAAGATAATTATTACTAATAATAATTATTGCTAAGTAGGTTTTCTGCCTTCCATACAAGCATTCTTTGTGTCACCATTCCCTTCCACATTTGTCTCCCATCCTCTTCGCCTCCTACCTATACTGGTCAACTTTATTCATTAAACTATGCATTTATTCGTTTATGAAATTTATTTGGTGCCTTCCATGTACTAGTGCCACGCCTCCTTGGAACTGCCATTTGTACCTATTGCTTGTTTGGCTCATGAAATCCAAAGATGACAGACTGTCCATAGTCCCCATTTCAGTGCATCTTCCCCCGTCATTCATGTGCCCTTCAGAGGAAGGGTGTCCAAGATGTCTGGAAGCTGAGCCCTCCCAGCTGCAAAGAGTGTCAATATTCTGATATGTTTGTCAGGATTCTAGTTTATACTCAATCATTTCTTCTCCAGTTGCCTCCTTCACTTATCAGTGGGTTTGAAACACAACATGATGACTACTGTCAATCTTAAAGTCTCTAGCAAAGAAGTGCACACCAGGAACTTCTTCTTTATAGTGGGCACTGAGCTTGCCATGGAGCAAGTGGTTGTGAAGGAATGAAGCAGATCATGGAGGAGATGGTTCTATTGCAGTGGCCGCAAGCTGTCTCACCAGGTGGTTGGAGTTGGCTCCAAGTCGCTGGGAGGGGGAACTGATTGGCATCAGCAAACAAAGGAGAAAGGAAAAAACTGAGCAAGTGTGCTTTCAAGAATTGAAGTGGCCAAGCGCAGTGGCTTATGCACATAACCCTAGCATGTTGGGAGGGCGAGGTGGGTGGATTGTTTGAGGTCAGAACTTTGAAACCAACCTGGCCAACAGAGCAAGACCCCATCTCTAAAAAAATTTTTAAAAATTAGCCAAGCATGGTGATGTGCAACTATAGTTCCAGCTACTCAGGAGGCTGAAGCAGGAGAATCACTCGAGCCCAGGAGGGCTACAGTGACCTATGATTGCACCACTACACTCCAGCCTTGGTAACAGAGTGAGACACTGTCTCTAAAAAAAGAATAAATAAATAACAAACAAACAAAAAAACATGTGAAACGAAACTACCTGAAGTAAAACTAAGGGACAGTGTCTTCCCAGGTCCTACACTGGGGCTGTCTTCATGGCAAGTATGTGATCCAGGAGTCCACAGAACAGTCTCCATAGCCTCAGTCATCTGTCTGAGCCTGCCTGGGGATGAAGACTCATCCAGGCAGTCACAGTCCTGATCGCTGCTGTATAATTGGTGCCTTTCCTTCATCTCTAGTCATCCTACCCATGATATCTGATATTCTCCAAGCCAGGAAGTTGGCACAACCCAGGATTTCAGATTTCCTCAGGGAAAGGTGCTGTCTTTCCCCACCCCACTCCCTCTGTTAGTCAAAAGAGGTGGCCGAGTCCTTTACATTTGCAGACTCACCATCAAGGTTAGGGTGGGCCAGGGGAGGGACCAGAGGCCAGAACAACCTGAAGAGGTTCCCACTTAATGTCTGGAATGGCAGAGAACAACACCCCTGGGAGACCAGTCCAAAGCTCTCCTTTACAGCCTGGCTCAAAACTCACCACCTCCAGGCAGCCTTCTTTCCTGGATCTGCTCCCATCCCCAGGCCATCCTGAATGACAGTGATACATGTGGACATGGTTTAGCTCCTGTGTGAAAGCACAGGCCCTTTAGGGAGAGCTTCCAGGCCTTCCTCAAGTTTGTAGCACCCATGGTGCCTGTCACAGGGCTCTGCACAAGGTAAGTGTTTGATAAATATTTGTTGAATGAATCAAAGGGTTTTGGAATCACTATCGCCATTAATGGTGTTTCTCTTCTACCTGCCCAGGGCTTAGCTGTCTACACGGGCCTTCCCATGTCATCGTCCTTTCTTCCTTCGGATCTTCTCCATGGCCCCCCATGAGGTTTCTGCTCCCATGGCCGAGTGTGATTCTGCAATGATGCTGGGGACAAGGAGGGGTTGCACCCTCAGGCGAGACCCTGCCCCAGCCAACAGCAAGTGGCTTGGCCTCTTGCTGGCCTCCTAGTTCACTGTGCCACAGCCAGATTGGGCTGTGGGTGCTCACAGAAGAGAAACACCCAGGCAGGAATGCTGTCTCCCTACAGGCAGGGTAAACAGCCCACAGTCCTCAATCTCAGCACTTCCTGCTGCTTATGAAAGCCATGGAAAGGGCAGGGGATCTTCAGAGGTTCTGGTCTCTTTTGGGACTTTATCTTGACTCCCACATCCCAGGGGGTCACTGCACAGGCTCTGTGACCTTGAGCTTAGCCCCTGGGAGTGGAGTTGCAGGTCAGGGCTCCATCCTCCCTGCTGAGCAGGAACTGCAGCCCTGCCAGGCCCTGGTGCTGGGTGAGTTTGTACCACTATAGGCCCCTTTTCACGTATGGGCTCACCTAGCTTGTGGGGTTTATGACTTTCCTTGCATGCTCAGTTGTCCTCCCTGCTTTGAAGTTTGTTCATCATTCTTGGTGACTAACATCTACAGAGATGACCCATTCCTCACCCTGCAATTCCACTTCCATGACCTCCTCACCTGATCTTCTTTTCTGCAACCTTACATCCAATACTCACTCCCGTGGTCCTATACTAGCCTTTGCATCATCAGAAATGACACCATTTTAGAAATTTCTTCTCCATTGCTACAACTTTTCAATCCCATCAGATTACTTCTCTAATCCACTGACCCCACCACTTTTTCACTTTTTATCTGCCCACTGTTTTCTTCATCTGCCTCCTGACCCAATTTAGATTCCATTCATTGTGTAGGCAGAATAATGGCCTCCCCAAAGATTTCCATGTCCTAATTCCCAGAACCCTATGAATATGTTAGATCACATGGCAAAGGGGAATTAAGGTTGCAGATGGAATTAGAGTTGCTAATCAGTTGACTTTAGGATAGGGAGATTACCCCAGATTATACAGATAGGCCCAATGCAATCACAAGTATCCTTAAAGTGGAAGAGGGAATCAGATGAGAGAACCAGAGAGACGGTGACATGAGATAGACTTGGCATGATGTTCCTGGCTTTGAAAATAGAGGAGGAGGACCATGAGCCAAGGAATGTGGGTGGCCTCTCGAAGCTGGAAAGGGCAAGGAAACTGATTCTCCCCCAGAGCTTCCAGAAAGGAATGCAGTTCTACTGACACCTTCATTTTAGCCCAGTCTGACCCATTTGGGGCTTATTCCCTCCAGAACTGTAATATATAAAAAAAAATGTGTTGTTTTAAGCCACTAAGTTTGTGGTAATTTGTTATAACAGCAGTAGTAACCCAACACATACTGTTAAAGTCACTCCAATCCTTGATCACATACTAGGCCACAAATCAGATCTCAACAAATTCAGAAAAATAGAAATTATACCATGTACTTTCTCGGACCATAGTGGTATAAAATTAGAGTTCAATTCCAACAGAAATACTTGCCACCTCACAAAGTCATGGAAATTAAACAATCTGTTGTTGACTAACTATTGGGTCAAGGAGGAAATATAGAGGGAAATCAAGAACTTCTTTGAACTAAATGATAACGGAGAAACAAGTTATCAAAACCTGTGGGACACAGCAAAAGCATACTTGAGAGGAAAACTAATAGCAATAAATGCTCACATCCAAAGAACAGAAAGTTTAGAAATCGACAACCTAATAAATAGAATCAAGGAATTGGAAAAGGAAGTGCAAACCAATCCCAATCCTAGTAGAAGAAAAGAAATAACTAAGATCAAAGCAGAACTAAATGAAATTGAGAACAAGAGAACTATATGGAAAATCAACAAAACCAAAAGCTGGTTTTTTGAAAAGATAAACAAAATTGACAGCCCTCTTGCTAGATTGACTAGAATCCAGATGGAAAGGTCTCTAATAAACTCAATCAAAAATGAAAAAGGAAAGGTCACAACAGACACCACGGAAATACAAAACATTATTTTTGATTACTATAAAAACCTATATGCCCAAAAACTACATCACGAGAAGGAAATGGACAAATTCCTGGAAACATACAACCTCCCTAAGTTCACCCAGGACGTAACAGAATATCTGAATAGACCAATCTCAAGCTCAGAAATTGGAGCAGCAATGAAAAACCTCCCAAAACGTAAAAGTCCCGGACCAGATGGCTACACTTCAGAGTTTTACCAAACATTCAAAGAAGAACTCATACCTATACTACAGAAATTGTTCCACAATATTGAGAAAGATGGTATCCTTCCTAACTCATTCTGCGAAGCCAATATCGCCTTGATACCAAAGCCAGGAAAGGACACGACAAAAGAAAACTTCAGACCAATATCCCTTATGAATATAGATACGAAAATCCTCAACAAAATTTTAGCAAATAGAATTCAGCAGCATATCAAAAAAATAATTCACCATGACCGGGTGGGCTTTATTCCAGGGATGCACGGCCGGTTTAACATACGCAAATCTATAAATGCAATTCGCCACATAAATAAAAGCAAGAACAAAGAGCATATGATTCTCTCAATAGATGCAGAAAAAGCATTTGACAAAGTCCAGCCCACCTTTATGATAAAAACTCTCATCAAAATGGGAATAGACGGCTCATTCCTTAAAATCATCAAGTCCGTTTATGACAAACCCACTGCCAATATCATATTGAATGGGGAAAAATTGAAAGCATTCCCACTTAGAACCAGAACTAGACAAGGCTGTCCTCTATCTCCACTTCTATTCAACGTAGTGCTCAAAATCCTCACCACAGCAATTAGGCAAGAGAGGGGTATTAAGGGTGTCCAAATGGGGACAGTTGAGATCAAACTCTCGCTCTTTGCTGATGATATGATATTATGTCTAGAAAACTCCAAGGAGTCATCCAAGAGACTCCTAGAATTGATAAATGAATTCAGCAAAGTCTCAGGATACAAAATCAAGACACACAAATCTGTGGCATTCATATACACCAATAACAGTCAAGCCAAAATTCAAATAAAAAATGCAATACCTTTTACAATAGCCTCAAAGAAAATTAAATATCTCGGAATATATTTAACGAAAGATGTGAGAGACTTATACAGGGAGAACTATGAAACACTAAAAAAAGAAATTGCAGAAGATGGAAACAGATGGAAAAACCTGCCTTGCTCACGGATTGGTAGAATCAATATCATTAAAATGTCCATACTACCTAAAGTGATCTACAGAATTAATGCAATCCCTGTCAAAATCCTATCATCATTCTTTACGGATTTGGAAAAAATAATTCTACGCTTTGTATAGAACCAGAAAAGACCTTGTATAGCCAAAGCAATCTTAAGTAAAAAGAACAAACTGGGAGGTATCAGTCTACCATACTTCAAGCTGTGCTACCAGGCTATTGTAACTAAAACAGCATGGTACTGGCACAAGAACAGAGACATTGACCTCTGGAACAGGACTGAGAATCCGGAGATGAAACCATCCACATATGGTAATCTAATCTTTGACGAAGCTGACAAAAATATACACTGGGGGAAAGAATCTCTTTTCAATAAATGGTGCTGGGAAAACTGGATAGCTACATGCAGAAGAATGAAACTGGATCCCCACCTCAACTCTCACAAAAATCAATTCAAGATGAATAACAGACTTAAACCTAAGGCATGAAACCTTAAGAATTCTAAGCGAAGATGTTGGGAAGACCCTTTCAGACATCGGCCTAGGCAAGGAATTTTGAAGAAGACCCCCAAAGCAATCACCGCAGCAACAAAAATAAATAAATGGGATCTGATCAAATTAAAAAGCTTTTGCATGGCCAAGGAAACGATCATTAGAGCAAATACACAGCCTACAGAATGGGAGAAAATATTTGCTCTCTACACATCTGATAAAGGGCCGATAACCAGAATCTATCTAGAACTTTAAAAAATCAACAAGAAAAAATCAAACAACCCCATCAACAAATGGGCAAAGGAAATGAACAGAAACTTTTCAAAAGAAGACAGAATAATGGCCAGCAAACATCATATAAAAAAAATGCTCAACATCTCTAATCATTAGAGAAATGCAAATCAAAACCACAATGAGATGTCACCTAACCCCAGTGAGATTGGCCTCCATCAAAAAATCCCAAAAAAACAAATGCTGGTGAGGATGTGGAGAGACAGGAACACTTGTACACTGCTGATGGGACTGCAAATTAGTGCAACCTCTGTGGAAAAGAATTTGGAGATACCTCAAAGAACTAAAAACAGAAATACCATTTGATCCAGCAATAGCACTATAAGGCATCTACCCAAAAGAGCAAAAGACATTCTATAATAAAGTCATCTGCACCCGAATGTTTATGGCAGCACAATTCACTATTGCAAGGATGTGGAAACAACCCAAATGCCCTTCAATTCATGAGCGGATTATTAAAATTTGGTATATGTATACAATGGAATATTACTCAATTATAAGAAACGACAGTGATCTAGCACCTTTTATATTTTCCTGGATTGAACTTGAGCCCATTATCTGAAGTGAGGTATCACAAGATCGGAAAAATGGGCTCCACTTGTACTCACCATCAAATTGATACTAACTGTTGAACACTAGGGTGCTCACATGGCAGTAATACTCTCCAGGAATTAGGAGGATGGGCGAGGGTAAACCCGCAACTAAAGGACACGGGGAGCATTGTAGAGGTGAAGGGCATGCCTCTAACCCTCGCTTGGGTGAGGCAAAGACATAAAATGTAACCGTAATGTTTGTACCCTCATAATACCCTGAAATAAAAAAAAAGTCACTCCAATCCCTTTTTCCTCTTAGCTGTCTATCATATTCACTAGGCAAAACCCCAACCATAGTTGAGCCAAGTGGCATTCCTTTTCCCTGCCTTTAACTGAAGCAGCTAAAAATATTGAAAATTGGCTGACTGGGTTCACTACAAATTGATCACAAGTACACTCAACACTGCCTGGCAACCTCACTATACTTTCTCTCCACCCCAAATCTTTGACAATTTTACCATTGAATACCCATGCCTCTTTGTCTCTTAGCTTCTTCATTTCATACGATTTGTCATCTACCTGACCCCAGCCACTTACTCCCAGGACCGTGCCAAGGATCCCAGACATTTCTTAATGAAAATCTGCACCAGTTCCAAAATCTCAATTTCAAGCATTCTACTCTCTGACCACTACCTATTATCTTTCTAGTTCTGCCTTCTTGCTCTTATTATGGTCCCCAGTGACCACCATGTGGTCAAAGCCATTGGTCACTTTTCTATTCTCATTTTCCTTGATCCTTCATTAGCAGCTATCCACATTATTCTTCCTGAAACAATCCCCTTTCAGGATTTTGGTGGCACTACAGTTTCCTGGTTTTTCTCTTTCACCACTGTCTACCTGATCCCCCCAAATTGGAGTTTCTCTGGGCTCTGTTCTGGGGCCTCACCTCTCTATATTCCCTTTCCTTCAGTGATCTAATCCTTTTCTCATGGCCTTAAAAATAACCCAATGATTATAATTTCCAAATTGATATCTCTGTCTCAAACCCCTATTGTGAGTTTATAGCAAATTCTTCTTGACATCTCCACTTGACTATCTCATGCATTTCTCCAACTTGGAGAAGCTAAAACATAATTCTTGATTCGCTCCTCCTCGCCCACTTGCTCTTCCATCCTAGGAAATAGCACTTCTACTCACCCAGTTGTTCTAATCAGAAACCTGGTAGCCTTCTTTAATTCCTCCCTACATCTAATCTATCTGTCAACTTACCTCCTAATTAACCCTTACATCTATCCATTTCTCACCTCTTTAGCTACTACTGTCCTAATATTAGGTTGGTGCAAAAGTAATTGCGGTTTTGGACTGTGCATTTTAAATCATTATAACTAGGCTCAAACACATCTTTATTAATGAAAATAAGAACCATCACAATCAACACATTTTTGCCAAGGAGAAATAAGTTTGTTTATTCCTGTAGCGTAAAAATCCATGCTTCGGGATTCGGCAAACTCTTGGAAAGCATTTTCGGCATCCCGGTGGTTGTGGAAGCGTTTTCCCTGCAAAAGGTTGTCGGGATGCTTGAAGAAGTGGTAGTCAGTCGGTGAGAGGTCAGGCGAATAAGGTGGACGAGGCAAAACCTCGTAGCCAAATTCGTTCAACTTTTGAAGTGTTGGTTGTGCAACGTGAGGTCAGGCATTGTCATGGAGAAGAATTGGGCCATTTCTGTTGACCAATGCCGGCTGCAGGCGTTGCAGTTTTCAGTGCCTCTCATTGATTTGCTGAGCATACTTCTCAGATGTAATGGTTTCGCCAGGATTCAAAAAGCTGTAGTGGTTCAAACCAGCAGCAGATCACCAAACAGTGACCATGACCTCTTTTTGGTGCAAGTTTGGCCTTGGGAAGTGCTTTGGAGCTTCTAGTCCATCCAAACACCGAGCTGGTCATCACCAGTTGTCACATAAAATCCACTTTTCATCACACATTACAATCCGATCGAGAAATGATTCGCTCTTATTGTGTACGATAAGAAAAGATGACATTTCAAAGCAATGATTTTGTTTCATTTTCAGTCAGCTCATGAGGCACCCACTTATTGAGCTTTTTCGCCTTTCCAATTTGCTTCGAATGCTGAACGGCTGTAGAATGATCGACCTTGAGTTTTTTGGCAGCTTCTCGTGTAGTTGTAAGAGGATCAGTTTCGATGATGGCTCTCAATTGGTCGTTGTCAACTTCTGGTGGCCGGCCACTGCGCTCCTCAACTTCAAGGCTCTCATCTCCTTTGCAAAACTTCTTGAACCACCACTGCACTGTACATTCGTTAGCAGTTCCTGGGCCAAATGCGTTGTTGACGTTGCAAGTTGTCTCTGCTGCTTTACGGCCCATTTTGAGTTTGAATAAGAAAATCACCCAAATTCGCTTTTTGTCTAACATCATTTCCATAGTCTAAAATAATATAAAATAAACAGCAAGTAATAAGTCATTAGCAACAAAACATAAAGTGAGAAATGGGCATTAAAATGATGTATAACATAACCACATTTATTTAAGAATGTATTCCAATATCAAACGGCAAATGTCAACAGTGCTAAAACCACCATTACTTTTGCACC
Source organism: Indri indri (assembly GCA_004363605.1). NCBI lineage: Eukaryota > Metazoa > Chordata > Mammalia > Primates > Indriidae > Indri > Indri indri. Next base: position 34,880 of record RJWJ010009793.1, on the reverse strand, counting down.
AAAGCATCTGTGATTTTTTTTTTCTTCTTTTTTTCTTTCTTTCTTTTTTTCACCAGCAGTTTCAAAAAGCATTTTTGATTTGACTACTCAATCGCCTTGTAACTGGTCTTGCCCCCTCCAATAGATTCTCTGCACAGCCACCAGAGAAATTTTCTTAAAATATGCTTTCAGTCCTTCTGGTATAAAAACTTTCACTGGCTTCTCATGAATTAAGATACAAACTCCTAATTCTACCCTATGAGACCCTGTGTAATCTAGTCTCTGTTTGTCACACTGGTCTCATAGTTTCTGGAACACATGAAGTTCTTTTCTGCACATGCAATTCCATCTGATGGACCAATCCCTTCATCCCCTACTCTCACGTAAGGTTGTACAGATTGTTCTCTAATCAAAGGTATCCAGCTGAGGTGCAGGGTGGGCTGAAATCTAGCCCGCAGTCTGCTTGCTTAACTGTCCTTTCTGGTGCATGAGACCCTGATTCTACTCTTCCCATGGCTGACTTCTTCTCATTCTCCAAGTCTCAGCTTCAATATCACCTCCTCAAAGAGGCTTTCTCTGACCTCAGTCATTTTTTATCTCAACACCATGTCTACTTCTTCCTTCATGGAACTTACCACCATCTGTAAGTATAGATTTGCCTCACTGTGGGCTCCACGAGAACAGACACCTTGTTCGTCATGTGCAATGCTGTATCCCCAGCACCTAATACACAATCACCCACTGAGAAGTGGTAGCTGATGAGAAAGAATAAAACTCCTGAGGAGAGTATGTAAAAAGCAAAGAGAGGATCTAGGTTACTGCCTTGCTCAGGTGCCTCCTGCTGTACCGATTGATATCAAGAAAATGTCTCCGTGTCATAGGGAAAGCACAAGTTTGGCCAGAAATTCTAGCACATTAAAATCCCATGGGATTAAAAATAATAATAATAATAATAATAATGATACAAGCTCTTCTCCCCTCCATTTCAAGGTTCTGATTCAGTGGGTCTGAGTGGCTGCTGCAGATACCCTCAGTGCACTATTGAGAGACTGCCACTGGGTGGAGCAGTGAGACTGTTTTAGAGTAGAGGTTGGGCTTTGCTCCAAGAGAAGAGAAGACAAAAATTAAGAGATATTTTTCCCCAGTTACTCTGATCTCAGATCTTCTCATTCCAGGAGGGTGGCCCAGCCAGTGCCTCTAGGAAGGTTCTAGTACTGGTTTCTTTTTCTAGTCCTTTTAGTTTCGCAATAAGAGGACTTCTACCTAAAAGCTTCCCTCACCTCTCCTAACCCACTGCTACAAAGCTCCAGCACCATCCTCTTACCTCCTGCCCAACACTTCCTGTACTTTCCTTCTCTTATCTTTTACCTCTCTATACTGTCTTCCTCTTCTTTTTCTGGGAATCATTCTGCCTCAGTTTGCTTACCTGTAACACAAGGATAATCGTAGCATTGTCTAAGGAAATACTGCATACCAAATTGCATTGATCTAACTTGGCATACGGTGTCTTTGTAGATCCTCAAAACAATGCTATTCTAATCCACACAGTAATAGGTAGCTGCTCTATTCAAGAAAATAGAGTTTTATTGATACATATTTTCAAGAATATGTATTATGGAAAGGGAATTATGCCCAAATAGTATTGAGAGAGAAGATCCACATGCGCTACCACCTTGCGTTTTGCTGTCCATCACTAACCAGCCTGTGAGTGAACTGGAGGGGAAGGCACAGAAGAGGTAGCAGAAAGGACTAGGAAAAAGATTCCTCTGGGGCCTTAACCAGCCTGAAATGCTTTGGAATCAGCTGACCTAATAATTCTTCTGAGGCTGTCATTTTACGGGTGCCCCAGGGATCCCTCCAGGAAAAAGCTGCAGTCCCATTATCTATGGCAGTCCAGGACTGGGAAAGAACCAGAAAAAGTTGTATCTGAGAAGACCCCAGTTCAAAGAAATGAGAAAAAAATCAGTTTGTGTATCTATCTATCTATCTATCTATCTATCTATCTATCTATCTATCTGTATTTCCCCTTCTTCTATTTTCCGAGTGGTTAGGAGAAGAGCTTCTTGGCTGCCATGGCAGGACGGTCAACGGAGCCATTGAAGGAGCTATTATAAATGACTCTAACCAAAAAAAAAATTTAGAGACAGCTCCATGGGCTGTTAGACAGATCTAGTTCAGGAAGCCCATGCCAACAACCGAACAACTCCCTCTGCAGTGCAGCCTATAGGCTCATCCTCTGGGCTGCTTCAGCTTCAAATGACCACTTGGCACTGTTCGACAGCAGATTACTTCACCAGGCCACTGACCTACAGAGCCTTCTGGGAATTAAAAGGACACACACCCATTGCCGTAAGTTCTAAAACCCTACAGTTTTTCCCACTTGAGCCACTATAGTGACTGGCAGTTGGATGGAGACGGGGAGAGATGGGCGAGGGCTGAAAGGGAAATGTCATAGATGAGAGACTATTGGAAATGCATTAAGGGAGCTTTTTCTTTGAAAGTAGGGTTTTGTAAAGGGAAAAATGCTTTTGGTATGTGAGTAATATGCAGTCATTTGTCTGTGTGGTAAACTTAGATTTTAGCTATCACATTTTTCTACCTTTGAGTCCACCTCTGTTAGGGAGCTCCTGATTTCTCCACCTCCTTGGGAAACAGCTCAGCTCCAGAGAAAAAAGACTAGGGAACACGTTCTCTAGAGTACAGTACTTTTTAATTCCAGATGTTCTTGCTATGACTATAAAGAAGAATTTGTCGAACTTGTGGGCAAAAGTGCCTGGATTTGAACCCTGGCACTTCCACTTAGTACCTGTGTAATCTTGGGCGGTTATTTAGTCTCCCTGTGCTTCAGCGGATTTTTTTAAATCTGAAAATGGAGATAATTATAGCACTTACTACACAGGTTTGTTGTGGGTTTTAAATGAGTTAAGACATGTACAAACTTAGAACAGAGCCTGGCACATAAGTAACATATGAGTTCTCAGCACATAATTCCTGCCCTCAAGTAGCTTAGAGTTCAGCTGGGTAGGTAAGAGTCATGCATTAAAAGTAAATAATGGTACATGCTACCACTGATCACTAGACCGTAGTGATAGGCCTTAGGATATGGTAGTGTTAGGCCTTAGGCTATGGTAGTGAACCAGACAGTCTTGATACAACCACAAAGTGCCAAAGAAGTAGCTTAAACAATAAAGGCAATGAAATCAGAGCAGCGCAAAAGTCCTTCGGGGTGGACTGATTAGAGATGGCTTCATGGAAGAGGTAAGACTTGGAGTAGACCCAGAAATACACCAGGGGTTGGGTAGATGGAGACAGAGCAATGCAGTGGGGGCAAGAGAACAAGGGCTTGGATGCAGAAACACTTGTAGGATGGAGGGGACAGTCAGGAGCCTATTCGAAATGCACTTAAGGAAGCCCCCTGCACATGCTCTTCTGGTAAAACACTGACATGAGAAAGAGAAAAGCATCTCCTAACATCCAGGAGCTGCACTGGTTCTATCCACTAAAACTTGGTGTTGCTAGGAGCTGGCGCCATGCTAGTAGCAACACCAAACTAGGTCTTGGTGTTCTAATGAACATAAACAATTCCACAGGACACCAGTATCAGACAAGACAATTCTGTGACTATGATGGATCAGGACAAAAGAAAGACCAGTCTGAAATGCCTGAGCTCAGACAAAATACGAACATTTTCCAAACCACAGAAATGACCCAACATTCCTCTCCCAGCTAAATTGAGTGACTGCTGCTTCTTTCCTAACTAGAGCTTTTGCTTCGCTCTACTCTGTCCTCCCTCCAGATAAGATTTGTTGAACTATCCGGTCACAGAATTGCTCCACCTTCTGACAGCACCCAACTTAGAGCAAACCATACCTTCCTTTGACCCTGCCCCAAGTCACCCAGCCAAAGCCCAATCCTATAATGAGTCTTTTCTAACGTGTTCTTCTTGAGATGCCTCTCAATTCTCCATGGTGTGCTTGCTCCCTCACTGTTAACAAGCGATAAACTCAGCCTGATCGACATGTGTATGCCGGGTGGTCTTTGGCCAAAGGACATTGACAGTATCACTAAAATGATTGAGGGGTACAGATGCAGCCCTCTAACTCAGGTTCCTTTCGGAAATTCCCGGAAACACTTAAAGAAATGTCTGAAACAAAACAAAACAAAAAAACGACAACAAAAAAGAAATGTCTGAAACAAAAGTAGCCCAACCTCATACAACACAGTGTGGTAAGTAAAACGACAGAGGCAATCACAGGGTACTGTAGCGACAGGAGAGAGACTTCTCTCAGCAACTTTTCTGTAACAACCATGGTCTGTCAGGAACTGGGGATACAGCAGCGAATGGGAGAGATAGACACACAGCTGGATAGATACAGAGATATTGCCCTGTTCTTATGGATGGAGAGAAGTCTTGCAAATGCGTGAAAGGTGGAAACAGCGCATATTTTCATTAACAGAGGACCCTCCTGAGAGGCAGCGTAACCTTGTGGTTGAGCTCACAGATTGTGGAGGCAGCCTGCCTGGGTTTCTCTTCCAGCTCTGCCACTCACCAGCTGCCAACAGAGCATAATCCCACAATCCACTGTGCATAGTAATTTCCTTTTTTCCTGATCACAACCCCCCTCCCCAAGTCAGGGAGATGACTCAGCTCCTGTCTGCTGCTGGTCCTACATCAACACTTGGACAGTGTCTTTCCACTTCCAAACAAGACATTCACCCAAGGCTAGTTTTTCCTCTGTGATCTCTGGCTAAAGGCCCAGGGAAGATAGGTCCAGACTTCAGGCTGGTTAAATACAGAGCCCAACATAATTTACTTGTGGGCTTAGCCTCAGGAGAATATTGCAGTTGGTGTGCATACAAGGAGCTCTCTTGCAGCTATTTTGGTTTTTTTTTTTTGAGACAGAGTCTCACCGTGTTGCCCAGGCTAGAGAGCCGTGGCGTCAGCCTAGCTCACAGCAGCCTCAAACTCCTGGGCTCAAACAATCCTTCTGCCTCAGCCTCCAGAGTGGCTGGGACTACAGGCATGTGCCACCATGCCCGGCTAATTTTTTCTATATATTTTTAGTTGTCCGATTAATTTCTTTCTATTTTTAGTAGAGATGGGGTCTCGCTCTTGCTCAGGCTGGATGCAGCTATTTTTTAAATGCTTTACAAGGACATAGACTTTACATCACCCCTTGGCCACTCCCCCCACCCACCCCGGCTCCCCACCCCCGCCAACACATTCCAATCGCATGTTTTTCAACATTGATTTGGTTCTAAACTGTGTTAACCCACTGAGGGGGGTAAAGGAGACAGTATGACTAAGGCATCTGACACTGACCTTATTCTCAAGGAGTAGACAGCCCAATTGGGGAGACAACCAATCATTGACAAACAGAGCAAGAACATGGGCTCAGAATAATGTGCTAAATTACATGGCCCTTAGAAAGGCCACTTGAACTTGTATCATAAATGCAGAAGAAATTTCACAGGAAGAGCTCACTGTGGGCCAAGTGAGTCTAGGAAGGCTTTGTTGAAGAAGAAGGAGAGATAAAATAAAATTTAGATCAAAGGGTTTTGGGGGGGCATTTTATGCCTTAACTTACCTTTGGTATAATTAAATAATTTTGAGGAAATTGTGCAATATTCCCTTGAGACCATTGGAGCCAATCCAGGGTGTTTCAAACACAGTGCCAGAAATGTTCACTTTTTACTGCAATCCCAGCTCTCCTGGGAAATGTTGCCAAGCAGCTGACTGCACATTTCACCAAGTCTGAATTTTTGCACACATGGAAAAATCACAGAATCACAAGTGCATAAAGGCCTGCTACCTCTGATTTGAAGGGTCTCCAGGGAGAATTTCTGTACCACTGCTGTCTGCAAACCCCCACCTGTCACAAGTGCCAAATATTTATCATCAGCATGTGTTTTTATTATTTTTTATTTTAGATATTCTGATATCTAATAGTGCATCTAATAGGTGCATAGCCATATACTTATTTATTCCCCAGCTTTATTAAAGTATAACTGACAAATAAAAATTGTATCTATAGTGTGTCTATAGTGTACAATGTGATGTTTCAATGTATGTATATATTGTGAAATGATTAAATCAAGCTAACATATCTATCACCTCACAAACGTATTATTTTATTGTGATGAGAACATTTAAGATATACTCTCTTAGCAATTTCAAGTATGCAATACATTTTCTGTATTCACTATGCTATACAATAGATCTCCAGAATTTAGTCATCTTGCATAACTGAAACTTTGTACCATTTAACCAACCTCTCCCCACTGCCCCTGGCCCCAGCCCCAGCCCCAGCCCCTGGCAACCACCATTCTACTCTCTGCCTCTATGAGTTCAACTTTTTTAGATTTCACATATGAGTGAGATCGTGCAGTATTTGTCTTTCTGTGTCCGGCTTATTTCACTTAACATAATGTCCTCCAGGTTCATGCATATTGTCACAAATGACAGAATTTCCTTCTTTCTTTAAGGCTGAATAGTATTCCGTTGCGTGCGTGCATGTGTGTGTGTGTGTATCACATTTTCTTTATCCATTCATCTGTTGATAGACACTTAGGTTGATTTCATATATTGGCTATTGTGAATAGTGCTGCAATGAACATGGGAGTGCAGATATCTCTTCAACAGACTGATTTCATTTCCTTTGGATATATATCCAAACGTAGGATTGCTGAATCATATATTAGTTCTATTTTTAATTTTTTTGAGAAAACGGCCATACCGTTTTCCACAATGGCTGTACCAATTTACATTCCCACCAACAGTGTGCAAGGGTTCCCTTTTCTCCATATCCTCTTAACACCTGTTTTCTTTGATCTTTTTGATAATAGTCATTCTAAGAAATGTGAAGTGATATCTCATTGTAGTTTTATTAACAGTTTGAATTTCTCTGATGATTTTGATATTGAGGATTTTTCATATACCTGTTGGCCATATTTATATCTTTTGAGATATGTCTGTTCAAGTTCTTCACCCATTTTTAATTGGGTTATTTGTTTTCTTGCTATTGAGTTATTTGGATTCCTTATATATTTTGGATATTAACCCCTTATCAGATGTAGGGTTTGCAAATATTTTCTCCCATCGTATAGGCTGTCCCTTCACTCTCTTAATTGTTTCCTTGGCTGTACAGAAGCTTTCTAGCTTTATGCAATCCCTATTATCTATTTTTGCTTTTGTTGCCTGTGCTTTTTGGGTCATACCCCCAAAATCATTGCCCTGACCTATGTCAAGAAGATATTTCCCTATGTTTCTTCTGGTAGTTTTATAGTTTCAGGTCTTACGTTTAAGTCTTTAATTCATTTTGAGTTTATTTTTGTATATGGTATGAGATAAGGGTTCAATTTCACTCTTCTTCAAAGAACACATATGGATATCCAGTTTTCCCAATGCCCTTTTTTGAAGAGATGGTCCTTTCTGCATTGTGTATTCTTGGCACCTTTTTCAAAGCTCATTTGACTGTAAATGTGTGAATTTATTTCTGGGTTCTCTGTTTTATTCCGTTGGTCTGTATGTCTGTTTTCATGCCAGTACCATGCTGTTTTGATTACTATAGTTTGTAGTGTATTTTGAAATCAGGTTTGTGTTGCCTCCAGCTTTGTTTTTTTGCTCAAGATGGCCTTGGCTATTCGGGGTCTTTTGTGGTTCCATATGAATTTTTGGATTGTTTTTTGTATTGCTGTGAAAAGTCATTTGAATTTTGACAAAGATCGAATTAAATGTGTAGATTGCTTTTGGTAGTCTGCACATTTTTAACAATATTAATTCTTCCAATCCATGAAGATGGGATATCCTTCTATTAATTTGTGTCTCCTTCAATTTTTATCAATATTTTATATTTTTCAGTGTGTCATATTCTTATTTTTATATGTAATATTTCATATGCTTTTCTCTGTGCATTTCTCTGTGGTTTCATTTTTTAATGTATTATATGTAGGACTCCATACAGTATAATTTTTCATGTTGTGTTTCTGATTAAAGTATAATTTTCTTTAGGTATACTAATGCTACATCTTTAGTAAAACAAAAATGAAATATTTTATTTCCATCACAGTTGTGGGATCATTCTTGATTTATGTTTTTATTTTTAGTTTCTTGGCTTACAATCCTGATGAGAGAGAAAGAGAAGAGGTGTATGTTTGTCACCTTAATTATATATGTCCCATTTTTTTTTCAGAATATTTCAGCTGCTTTACATGTCCACCAGTTGTGAAAATAAATTTCTATTTGGCCAAAGAGTTAACAAGACTTGAGTTTTTAAATTTATTACTGAAAGGCACATTAATTTCTATTGTTAACTTTTTGCTTTTCCTGTAAGATAGGATGTTTAAATTACTTTGTACATACAGTATGATTCTGACTTTATTTTTGAAATGGTTATAAATATATATGCATCCAAAAAAAGCTAGAAGAGAAAAGACAATGGTGGTTTCTAGGTGGTAGGATTGTGGGTAACTTTAAGTTTCTCATTTATAACTTTGGAAATTTAATTTTCTACAATGAGTGTATATTGCTTTTTCTTAATAGACTTTATTTTTTAGAGAAGTTTTAGATTCACAGCAAAATTGAACAGAAAGTACAGAGAGTTCCCATGTACACCTTGCCCCACACATGCACATATATTACTTTTTAAAATCAATAAAAGCATTATCAAAGGAAATCCACTATAATGTATGTGGAAAGGCATATCATATAGCAAGTATAAATAAACATTTCTTGAATCTAAAAAATAAAACCACTTGCATATTTTATAGATTATCTTTTCTTTTGTTGTAAAAAATAGCATTAATTAATTTCTCTTTTTATGCATGTGGATCCTAAGTTTGGCTATTTTATTTTATTTTCTTGCATGCAATTGATTCATTTCCAATATAATCTTAGTAGCGTTTTGGTTTGGCTTTCAGTTCTTAATATTGCCCCCTTTGGTTTTTCTTCATGTTTGTCACAGTCACGTCTCATCATTGTCACTAGCATCAAAATGATACATGCAGCAGAAAATTGAAAGTGGGTATGAAATGACTGTTTGTTGATAAGGCGTTCCTGCATAGAAACATTTTAGTTTCATTTTATGTGCCTACTCTACATTGAAGGAGAACGCTTTCATACTAAATGTTCAAGTCTTTTTCTTAAATCTGATTATTAAAATATCCCTTGTAGAAAGAATAGCTAAAACTTTTACTCAATCTATAAAAAGTAACAATTTCAGATATTTCAACTATAATTTCAGTAATAATTAAACTGTGAAACTGAAAGAACATTTCTCTTTGTGAATTGGCATTTCTGCCTTTTATAATTAAAAATGCTCAATTTGAGTTGTGATACGTTTTAAAATTTTGAAGCAAGTTGACTCTGAATACAACTATTAAACATAGCTTTTTTGAAAATGTTCTTTCACTTTTTTTTTTTTTTGAGACAGAGTCTCACTCTTTTGCCTGGGGTGAGTGCCGTGGCGTCAGCCTAGCTCACAGCAACCTCAAACTCCTGGGCTCAAGCAATCCTCCTGTCTCAGCCTCCCAAGCAGCTGGGACTACAGGCATGCGCCACCATGCCCGGCTAATTTTTGCTATATATATTTTTAGCTGTCCAATTAATTTCTTTCTATGTTTGGTAGAGACGGGGTCTCGCTCTTGCTCAGGCTGGTTTCAAACTCCTGAGCTCAAACAATCCGCCCGCCTCGGCCTCCCAGAGTGCTAGGATTACAGGCGTGAGCCACCGCGCCCGGCCTCTTTCACTTTTTGATACATCATCTTTTCAATTAAAAACATGCCAACATGTTTTTTTAAAAAATTGAATATATTTCCTTAGTTATTAATAAATTATAGACCCACGATAACAAACTCAGAGTCACACGCCTGTGCCAAGAATCTCAGAAACTTTAAATTTAAGTTTCTACTTGCACAGGAGCAACCCACTCTCTAACATACAGAATAACTACATGGAGACTGTCTATGTGCCATGATTTTTAAAACGTTTGAAATATATGAAGTGTTGTTAGTAAAACGTTCAGTTCCATTATCTTTGTCTCATTGAATGAGTTTTTAATGGAAATCAGTTCTGAAGGACCCCTGTCTCTCACTTTGCATCCTTTTCAGTTGCTTAAAATTGTTTCCCATGTTTTCTTCTCCCATAGATGTGTCCCTTGATGAGTCTCTATGGGTGACAGAATCTAGGTGGGAAAAATGTTGCTTTGCAATTTGCATCTATTCCTACTCCATCAAAACCAAACTTTCATTGCAACTAAAGTGCCAAGCAGTAGAGAACTAATAGCTGTAGAAGTACTGAAAACCTGCTAGCATTACTAACACTGAAAGGTTACACAGCAGGTGCAACCATCTGCCTGGCTAAATTTGAGATGGTAACAAAGACAGTGTTACATTTAAGCTACGTAAAGTTCATTACTATATAGGTGCTGCGGTTCCACTTGAAGAAAACTCAAGCCTTTTGAAAAATAAAAGCCCTCCAGGGTTGTTCTCTTCTTCATAGTGGACAAAATGAATTTTTCTCACCAAGAACGTTTTAAAAAAAGAAGTAAGCGTTATGGGGTAAATTATTACACTTTATCTCTTTGTGTCCATTGCACAGTGAGTGGTATTTGTGGGCGAGGTTTTGTACCTTTTTTTGTTACAGAAACAAAGCCAGTTAACACAACTTAACAAATTCAATTGGCGTTTTGCCTCAGTGAATAGAATATTTTAATTTTATAAGAAACTATTCATGTCATGCAATATAGAGCTGCAATGTTTCCATTTGCTTGCCTCTAACAAAACTTATTTGAGCAATGGATTTGGAATCTTTTTCTCCATTGCCCTCCCTATTTGACTACTGTGTCTGGGGCTTACCCCTAGGAGCAACTTCTACATGTGAGAGAAAAAGCTGTGGCAAACCCCTGATTCAAGCCAGGCAAGAGAGAGAGTCTTCTCCATAACTTTACCTCATTTCCTAACCTTCCATGAAGTCCCTTCACTTTTTCCATGGCTTCCTCTGACTTCCATCCTCTGAAGGGGATTAGAAATGGGGATCCTATGGAAAGGCACATTGGAACCAAACAGAGCTGAGGTCCTCTGACTTTTCTGGGATTTGACACTTGCTTTTCCTGGCTTGTTCACCAGTTTTGCTCAGTCTAAATATTCCAGGGTCACCTGTAACCAGTGAGCAGGCCATGCTCCTTCCTCCGTGAACAGAAAGTAGATTATCTTAGAATAAGAGCTATGCCTGAACAGAGGGGCCTTGAACTTTTCTCCTGTTGCATTCCTCTTTTTTCTCAGTACATTAACAAAATAATGGTTTCTTAGTTATTCATTTTTTATGACAGAGTAAATTAGGTGTGGTAGTATTTCTTGGGCACGAATGCTCAAAGGAAGGGGAATTTTCTTTAATTATACAATCAATCCATGTTCAAGATAGAAAATTAGAAAATGTACATATTTAAACAATACAAAGAAAAGTAGCTTATGGTCCCATCATCCAGAGATTGTCATTGTTAACGCTTTTGTGTGTTTTCTTTCAGGCTTATTTTTAGATGTACATAAACATATAAACACACACATCTATTTATTTTTAAAAGGTATTCTTACTCAGCAATTTCTCACATGGATCTGAAAAGTGCATCTGAAGTCTCCATTCCCTTTCCCATGGTTGTGTCATATTATGGCATGCTAAATATGAGCTAACCACAGAAACAACGAGTGCTGTTACGCCTTTCCTATCATTTGAGTGTCCATCGTGGGCTGGATATTTATATAGAAAAGAGCACCAAGTTCTAAAATCTCCCTCTGTGGAGCTATTAAGTGGCCTATGGAGCACTGTTTGAGGAGTCAGACCTTTGGTCTCGGCATCCTAAGGGTAAGAGCCTAAAGAGCTTTTAAAGCATCACATTGAAAACTGTCAGTTAAGTTTTTTAAATTATCTTACTTTTAAAATATTAACACATGCACAAAAAGGCAATCACTGAGAAGTAAGACTTCCTCCTGCCTCTCCTCTAAACCATCCTCCTGAGACAAACAGGAGGTTTCTCATGTCTATGCCAAGAGATGTTCCCCAGGCCATAACATATTTTTATTAGAATTGTTGCATACTAGACACTCTGTTCTGCACTTTGCTTTTCCCTTAACACTACATCTGGGAGATCCTTCCCTGTCAGACCACAGAGAGCTGCCTCATTTTTAAAGGCTCCATAGTATTACATTTTGCATATATATATTTTATATAACCACTCCCTATTAATGGACATCATTGCCAATTTTTTGCTATTACAAACAATGATACAATGAGTATTGAGGAATGTGTGGGTGTAAAAAGGAATAAATTCATTTTTAGTTTTAATAGATATTGCCAAATCACTGTCCAGTTCCATAGCATTGTCAATTTACACTCTCTCCAGCAATGCATGAGAGTACTTATTTTCTCACACCCTGGATCACGCAATGTGTAATTAAGCTTTTTGTCTTTGCCAACATAAAGGGTAAAAATTCTGAATGTTGTTTTATTTTGCGTTTCATTTCTTTTGTTACTACTATTGATGAGCAGTTTCTCATGAGTTGAAGTGTCTCTTGTATTTAATATTTCCTGAGAACGTTTGATTTATTCCTTTGCAAACTCTTCTATCAAATTGATGGCTTTTTGTTGCTGTTGGTATCAATTTGTAGGAATTCTTTATGTTTAATAAGAAAAGTAGCCTTTTGTCTGGATACAAGTAACAAATATTGTTCCCAGTCTGTCATTTTTATTTTTTATTTCAAGATATTAAGGGGTTCAAAATGTTTTTGTTACTTGCAGACCTTGTATAATGCTTAAGTCAGGGCTTTTGGTGTTCCCATCACCAGAATAGTGTTCATTCTATCCAATGGGTAAGTTTTTATCCATCACCATCCTCCCCTCTTCTTGGTTTCCAATGTCCTTTATATCTCTTTGTGCCCATGTCATTTTTATTTTCTACTTTGTCTTGGTTTATAGTGTATTTCGACATGCAGAAATTGTTTTATTTATATGAGATCAAATTAATCAATATTTTCTTGTATGACATCTAGATTTTTGTCACACTTAAAAGGTCTTCTCAATTGCAAAATAACGTATCAAATTTTCTCCTGTGTTTTCTTCTAGTTATTTATGATTTTGGTTTTAAAATCTTTGATCCATTTGGAATTCATTGTGGTATAAGGTATGAGGTAGGGACACTCGGGTTTCTTAAAGTATATAGTATTTCCTGGATTGACACAAGCTACAAAAGTCTTCCAATCACTAGGTTTTAAATTCTTCTTAAAATTTCACCTAATTTTCTCTTGTTTATTCAGAAGCAAGATGAACATTCAATAAATATAAATACAATATATAATATATAAATATCAATATTTATATTTCAAGAGGTTTTTATGGATCATAATGTATGGCTTGTCATCCAAGAAACCTACTGAGACCAACTTGCAACGAGTAAGAACTTCGACATTTTTTCCAATCCATGTGAAGGAAATAGGAACACAATGTACAACCAAGACTAGCAATTTCAAAATTAACCCACTCATTCTATAAAAATTAATTGGGTATTTTAATAAATGGTGCTGGAACAATTGGGTATCCATATGCAAAAAAAAGAAGAAGAAGAAGAAGAAGAAGAAGAAGAAGAATCTCAACGCATACCTCATACCTTAACAGAAATTAACTCAAAAATGAATCATAGAGCTAAATGTAAAATGCAAAAGTATAAAATGTGTAGAAGAAAACATTATGACTTTGGGTTTGGCAATGTGTTTTTAGATATAACATTAAAAGCCTAATCTGTGAAAGAAAAAATTGATATGTTTGGCTTTATTAATATTAAAAACTGCTTTGTGAAATACATTATTAAAGGAATGAAAAGACAAGCCACAGACTGGGAGAATATCAAGAGGTTTATGGGATGTTTTGAAAGCTATTTTAGAGCTATTTGGACTCAGGAGACAGTAAGTCCAATCTCAGGAGCCATTTTCAGTTCTGGATGGTAATGCCTGATGTTCATAACGGTGATTCTGAGGACCTGCTCTTCTCAGAGCATCACAGAACATCAGTGTTAGGACTCAGGCAGGAAAGCAGGTTCGCACATTTTTAAGGGTCAAAAAATAATAAACTATACACTGTAACAAACCCTGCATTAATCAGTAGGCTGGTCCCTCAGGCATTTCAGTGGCTGATTTTTTACACTGCACAAAGGTGGGGTGTATGCCTTTGGACTGAGGTTCCTCATTTGGGTCCCTTTCCCAGACACTCATGTTGTGACCAAGTAAAGCAAGAAAGAATTGCAGGAAAATAAGGAAAGTAGGAAAGTTATAGTTACCTCAAACCATTTTAGTATTTTCTTAATTGTTATTAATGGTAGCCTCAGGAAAGTAATTAAATGTGACTATTAGAAACAAGTGGTGTATAACTCTTGAGTTAGAAAATCTGTGTTTTTGTCCCCTTTATTCCCAAGAACATCTGTGGCCTATATTCAGTTATAACCTTCACTCTCGGTTGATGAAAGCATTTTTAAGCCTGATCACATGAAGCCAGTGATAACAAAATGGGCATTTTCTATTTCTGTAACTTATTGATGAAATGTGGTGTAACTTGATTAAATGGCTAAAGATCATGTCTTCTAAATTAAGAAATCACAAGCTTCAACATATTAGCTTTCAAATTTTAGAAAAGGGACAACAGAAAGTCTAAAATAGGTCAATAGACAAGATTAATTTGCTTAAGGGCAAGTTAATACATAATCAAGAAAAAAATAACCAAAACCCATATATTTGATGAGAACAGGACACTTGAAAAGCAATACGGTTGAAAATTAAGCAAGCCAGTTTGTAAATTAAACATGGCCTCAAAACACACTGTGCCAGTTAAAAAGACTTACATACTCTGTCGGGATGGGAGGAGGTGGGTTGAGGAGAGCAAGGCCGGCACTTCTCAATCTCTCATTGCAAGGTACTGCTCCTTCCTCTGTGCACTTCTAAATCTGTGGTATATTGTGTCTGTATACAACCACCTTCATCTCCACCTGTAAAGGCCATGGACTCTCAAATCTTTATGCTTTTTATGTCTTGATATCCTCCCAATATCTGGCACATAATAGATTATCTCTCTTTCTAAATATATATTTATTTATATTTATTTTTAGATATGTATATGTACATGCAATATATGTATATATTCACATATTTAATTTCATACATATATTGATTAAACAGTAGTGAAAGATCAGAAATCTCAGCATTCCATGACCATATGGCTAACAAAAGGCTACAAACTCAGCAGGAGTTCAGAGATGAGTGGCTATAAAAACTATCGAGGCTGAAGGATTGACTAAGATTAAGAACGAAGTTTGAAAGTTTACAATAATTGAAAATCATAGCATTTCAAAGTTTAGAAGGGCTAGAGGAAAATCCTATTGTGGGGGCCCCTTAGTTCAAGGTGAATTCATTTCAGCTCCTAATTGTTGACCAACTAGGTGCTGCACAAATGTAGCAAAATAGACAAGAACTGTGTGAGCTCAGAGGATTCCAGCCTAACAATAGGCATAAGACAAGGACCAATAACTACAATACAGGTTAGAATATCTGGTCATTAACAAATGGAGGATGGACGAGATTTCCACAGGAATAAATAGGAGGGAAGTAGTTGAGACTGACCAAATATACAAAGGCAGGAAAGTATGGATGATAATTGGGGAATGGAGTTTACTGGGATTTGGCTGAAGCCTAGAATATATGAAGAGCATCAGTAAGAAACGAGGCAAGCGGGAGGAGGCATGGAAGGCTTTTTAAATTTTTTGATATATTTATTGATATAATTCACATATCATAGAGTTCACTAATTTAAAGTGCACAATTAGGCCAGCCATGGTGGCTCATGCCTGTAATCCCAGCTACTGGGGAGGCTGAAGGTGGAGGATTGCTGGAGCCCAGGAGTTCCAGACTAGTATGGGCAACATAGCAAGATCCCCATCTCTAAAAAAATAAGAAAAATTAGGCAGGCATGGTGGTGTGCTCCTGTAGTCCCTGCTACTCAGGAGGCTGAGGCAGGAGGATCTCTTGAGCCCAAGAATTTGAGGCTACAGTGAGCTGTGATCGTGCCGCTGCACTCTAGTCTGGGCAACAGAGCAAGACCCTGTCTCAAAAGAAAAAAAAAACTGGCTGACTACTGAGAACCCCAAAGCCATCGTCCATCCAACTTCTAATGCCCCTGACACCCAGTAATGTTTGAAGTTGAGTTACTCCCAAGATACAGATGTAGACCTGCACCATAGTAATAAGAGCAGTTAGGATTCTTAATTATAAGCCACAGAAGCCATCTCTGATGGATTTAGGGAAAAAATGAATTTGTTTAAAGGCCCTATTAGCACTGTGAGCACTGAACCAGGAACTCCATCTTGAGGCAACCACTGTTGCTGCTATAGAGGCTCTGCCTCCCACCAACACTCATCAATGGAGACTTCCCCAAACATAGGAAGGGGGCTTAGAGTCTGGAAGGCCAAAACGAGGAAACATATTCATTTGCTGGGGCTGCCATAACAAAACACCACAGACTAGATGGCTTAAACAACAGTAATTTATTTTCTCACAGTTCTGGAATGTCAAAGGTGTCCAAGGTGTCAGCAGGCCTGCTTTCTCCTGAGGCTTCTCTTCTTGACTTGAGGATGACCACCTTCTTGCCATGTCCTCACTTGGCCCTTGCTCTTCTTATAAGGATGCTATTGAAATTGGATTAGGGCTCAAACTAATGGCCTCATTTTAACTTAACCTCTTTAAAGGATCTATATCCAAATATAGTCTCATTCATTCTAAGGTACCAGGGGTTAGGGATTTAACATATGAGTTTGGGGGGAACACAATTCGGTCTATAACAATGACTAATGTTTATTTCCCTGAGCTTGCCACCCTGCCTTGGGCACTGCTCGTCTCAGATGGCTCACTACTCCAATCCCTCCACCCTTCAAAGGGCAAACCAGGCTATCCTCCCTCCCACAATTTTATCTAACACCAGCTAGTTTTCTTCCCTACCAGTTCTCTAGTACTGTTCTAGCATGCCTTGTGGCTGCACTTACCTAAATTAAAACATCTGGAGTTCTTAAACCTCCTGATCTGATAGTCTTCCAGATGACCTACTGTACCTCAAATTGGTCCATCTAATGGCAGCTAGTTCCTGTATAAGTATCAATTCATGACCTGAGAACCAGATGGGTGGAGATACCTGGTAACATTTGACTATCAATGTTCCTCAAGATAAGCTCAGGAGAAAATGATTCAGAATTTGGTCCTGCTGTCCTTAAAAAGATCACAGTGTATTTGTGCCACTGTTAATCTAAAAAAGGCTGGATACAAATGTCATGTTTTCATTATCAGAAATATACTATTTTGTTTCTCCAATGTACTTCTAGGTCACTGAGGAGTGTAAACCCAAGACTTTCTCTAGCTCTCATTTTGCAAATTTCCATAATCCTGTTTCGTAAATTCATAGCCATTAATTTTTCCCCGATAGACAGCTGTTAGTAGAAGTGTCCTAGGTAAAGTTCTGCTTGAAAAGAGTGAGGCGAGGTTGTTTTGTTTATGAGCCCCTACGTATACATCTCCAGGCTCAATCTGATCACCTCTTTTCTTTAGCCAGATAGGCAGAATGTTCTGACCTTTAGCCGCACAGCTAAGGGATGGGAGAGGTAGGGAGCGGTATAATGCTATTCCTGGCAAGGGAGGGCTTTCGAATGGTAAAAGCCAAGGGAGGATAGAAGGATAACCAGCACTAGGCTTTTAAAAACTATATCAATGTGGCTTCCTGAGTTGTGGGGGCTTTGTTTGTTTTTGTTATTTGCAAAGCAGAACTCTATAAGAATTGTAATCAAAATGCACTGTATCTTGGGAAGCCGTAAGAAACTCATTAGGAGACTAAGCCAAAGCCCATTGATGGGAGATTCTGGGATCCATCACCTGGGCCAGCCAGAGAATGACCAGGCACATAATGTTCAAAGCTTATTGCAGCAGCGGAGCATGGGAGAGGGAGCTGAGACCAAAAGAACACAGTAGTGTAACACAAGGCTCAAGAAAATAAGAGCAGAGGGAGCAAAGGAGAAAATGAATTTATTTAAAGGCCCTGTTAGCACTGTGAGCACTGAACCAGGGATTCCATTTTGATGCAACCATCGTTGCATGATAGAAATATGATTATGGACCCATGATGGGGAAGCTCAAATGTGAGGAGGCCAGGACAGAAACTACCAGATGAATAAAACAGGGGGAAGAAAAGACAGAAAGTGAATGTCCAATTGGTTTCAGTCTAGACTCTAGAGTTAGGGAAAGAATATTCCCAAGAAGGGCCCGGATCAGAAGCCAGAGAGCAAATAGGGTAGGATGATCTATGGATGTATGTTACATGGTCTAAAAGCCCCCCACAATATAGCTGCCCATATACATGGATTTTAGCAGTTTCTTAAAGGCAGAACAACATACACACACATACACATATATATGGACAGAGAGAGAGACAGAGAGAGAGAGAGAGAGAGAGAGAGAGAGAGAGAGAGATTTTACATAGACTGTCACTGGCCCAAGAAAGATTAAATGAGTATTTATATTTCCTTGATAGCTGAGTCAATTCTAGGCTGAAGTCAAATAGCCAGCATGCCTGGGAGACCAAGTCGGAAGGGGAGTGTGGGGCGGTCCCCAAACTTACAGACTGGGAAAGTTGGGAGTTTGGGACAATTCCAAATTTAGCATGTTGTCCTGACAGGCGGAACCACCAGCAAATCACTGAAATATTTTGGACTCTCATGTTAATGCAACCTTGGTAGTGTCAAATAATTATGGCTTAGAAGCTCCTATTAAGGATTATGGACTTTAGTGTGTAAAAAGTCGTATACAGAAAGTACAGAAGTGGCTCATTGATTCAGTAGAGGTCTGTGGACTCTATGCATGCAAAATTGTGTGTGTGTGCGTGCATGCGTGTGTATGTGGTGTCTTTTTCTGAAGAGCAGATATAGTGTTCCACGTGTGTAGTGATTACCACTGAGATACAGCAATAGAAGGATGATGAAAGAAGGTTAAACTATCTGCTTAGGTGACCAAAAAGTCAAGACTTAGAAGGCGACTAAAACGATAATGGTTGTCTTTGCCTGGAAGGACTTTCATGCCTGTGGTGCACCTCTACAGGCTACAGTGAGAGTCAGAGCTGTGAAGCCCAGTGGAGCAGACAGTACTCACGAGAGGCCCTCTGCTGCAAGAAGCCCTGTGGCAGGGGCAGCTGGGAAAGCCATTCTATCAAGACTTTACATTCATGAAGGGCCTCCATGTTTGAGGTCATCTCACAAAAAGGTCACTCTTCATACATTCACAGAGATTCATGCACAGGACTGGACAAAGATAACATTCATCATACAACTTTAAACTTGCGTTTCACTTCCCGACCACAATACATATAGTACAGTACAAATTAATTTGAATTAATTTGTATATAAATCCTGGATTTATCTTGCAAATAGCAAAATTATACTAGATTAAACTGCTCTTTAATTAAATGTACAAATGTGTTACCACAAATTTTGCAACCTTATCTTTGACATCTCCTCGTTTTTTTTTTCTTTTTTCATACACTCATGAAAAGATTTTTTTTTTAATTGTGGTAAAAACCACATGTAAAATTTGCCATCTTAGCCATCTTTAAGCATACAGTTCAGTAGCATTAACTATAAATATATTCACACTGTCGTGCGACAGATCTCTAGAACTTTTTCATCTCGCAAAACTGAAATTATCCCCATGGAACGACTCCTCATTTATCTTGCAAATAACAAATTTATATAGCATTAAACCACTCTGTGTTTTGTGAATGTGTTTCCACAAACTTTCTAACCTTATCTTTGACATTTCCTCATTTGTTATTTGTTAGTTTGTTTGTTTTATTAAGAATACATTGGAAAAATCATAAAATGAAAATGGTCTGGCACTCTCTCATCTTCTGCAATTTTCTCACTTAACGGTCAAGTTCAGCGATCTAACGAAGTCCCCAGGTGTGCTGGTCCACAGTGGACAGTGAGAAAGAACAGGCTGGTCAGAGAGAGCAGCGATGAACCTGGGCCAAACTATGGGAAGAGCCATGAGGATGGCTTTGATGGGAGAAAGCTCCCTAACATGGCGACGAATGAGCATCCTGGGAGCAGACTGCCTGTGTTCAGATCCCTCTCCACTGCTTGATTGCTCTATGCCTTTGAGCAAGTTCCTTAACCTCTCTGAACCTTGGTTTTTCCTTCTATAAAGTGGGAATAATAGTAGTACTTGCCTTATAGGACTGTTGTGTGAAAGAGCACTTTGCCTGGTATATAGTAAGCTCTCACTATGTTTTAATATTAGCCGCTGCTGCTATCGTTATTATCATCCCTATTTACCCCTATGCAGTGGTGGTGAAAGGAAATCTCTCTAGCTGGCAGTTCTTGGGCTGGGGGCCTGTAACTCCATTTTGTCATGACCTTAGTGGCATAAATGATAAGGAACTCAACTGCCTAATTCCACCAAAATCCTGGGCAGGGTAATAGTTTTGGTCTTGTGGTTTGAAGGGGGTGCACTGGAGGCATGACCTTAAACAAAAGCATGGGAGATTGTTGTCTATTATTTGCATTTCAATAGCATCTCCCTCAATCATACCATCATGGATGGTGTCTCCAAAAGTTCTCCGTTAAAGCACGATTATCTAAAAATCAAAACCGGAAATCTGGACTTCTAGCACTTTACATGTCCATGTGAATTAGTTGCCAGGATTTCTTTTTCCTGAAAACAGCTATTGGCATTGGAGGTAAGCTTAAAAACAGAGAAAGGAAACAGACCCAAAGCCAGAGGTGTGCTGGTAAAAGTGTAATAACCAGTTCTCTGTGAGGAGTGCCCACATTTCTAGTGTGGTGGAAATACTCCCACCATGTCTGATTTCAGCTTACCAACCTGACATCCTTGAACATGGACTTGGGAAGACATGCTCAGTAACACACCATTCTGTAGTATTCCCACTACATAAATGTAATAGACCTAAAACTTCGAAGGCATAGATAACATTAAAAGTGGTACAATAGTTAGGAATGATAAGTTTTGAGTATTTATTTTGTTTTTAATGTAATTTGATTGTAAGTTTATATAACTTATTTTTTAAAGGTGAAAGATTTATACAATCTGAAAAGAAACCAGAATATACATAGCCTATTTTTAAATTATGGCTGTGTTTAACAACTGGCTTGCAAAATTTTTGAAATCTTAGCTATTGTTCTAGTGAGCCAGTATGACCAGCTCCAACTTGCCACAGCCAGAGCCCTGGTTGGTGTTTCATTGCTGAAGGTGAGGAGATTCATCTGGGCCCATTGCCTCCAGGTTGTATAAATCACATCCCTCTACTCCAGTCTTGCCAACTCTTTGCTTTCCTCTCTCTACACCGAGTCTCTCCATTTCTGAATGCTCCGATCACTCCTCAAAAAATGTCCATATCGCCACTTTTCTTCCTCTGCTCCAAACCCTAAGGGCTTCCTGAGCTCAGGACCAGGCATTAGGCTGTGCCAAGAGGACTCCCATGGTGGTTACCCAATGACCCCTGACTTCGCCAGCAATCTGGGCTCTTGTAGGCCAACCCTCTCCCCCACACCCAAAAGCCTGCTGCACAGATCTCCTTGAAGGCCAGCCAGTGTGGTTTTAATCAGAATAAACAAAACTGTGAAAAACTGGGCCCTGCTTCCCTATCAGGAACTGCCATGCCTTAAGCCCTGTGCTCTACCAGGTTGAACGGTTCACAGTGTTCCACATGACTGGTCAATTCTCTCCATGGACCGCCAGATTTTTTTCATGAGTTGTTCCTTCTGCCTGGAATGTTCTTCAGCCCCTCTCTATTCTCTCATCTAAAAAACATCTCATTCTGGGTTCAGCTCCTGCATTGACTCCTCCCCAAAGCCTTCCCTGAACACCTCCCCAAGCAAGATTAGGTGCCCTTCCTTTGAGCTACCACCAGGCTCTGTGCAAATAGATGGGTCTGTGTTTTCTTCCCTAGGCTGTGGGCCTCTCAAGGGCCAGGACAGTGTCGTATTCCTTTCTGTAGCCCAACGCCTAGCATCTGATATGTGTCCTGCAAATGTTTGTTCCATTAATAAATGAGTGACTTGGAGGTGTTAATGCCCCTGTAAGGCCTGGACTAAGAACTACCACTGTAGCTGAGACTCTATTTTCCCAGCAGTTCCTTTAGGTGAACATCCTCATATTTGAACCTTGAGGTAGGCATGAGCACTAGAATTCCCTTTTACCACTTTAAAAATTCCTTCATCTATGGATTTATAGTCCTGTAGAGCTGGTGGTCAACCAAAAAAACCCTCTCTTTCAGGCATCTGGCCTCCGGGGGGAAGGACCGGATTGATTAACTTCTTTTCTTTGTGAAGCTGTTTCATTATGGGACTTTAAAAACGTTCAGGAAACATAGAAACACACCATATTCTTGATGGGATCGTTGCACCTACTAACCAGCCCCCAAATCTCTTATTAATATTTCTTATCTTCCCATTAAACAAGATAATATGTGTCTATTTCAGATGGAAAAATTATAGGAAATATTTTGATGATCTGTTCTTTGAAAAGCAAGGCTGAATATGTTTTGATGGTCTGCCACAGAGGGCCATATTTAGTCAGATCAAAATTGTGAGAGGAAGCCTGGGATTTACAAGGTGATTAATGATTGTAGCTAGGCTAGCACTCTTTGAATGCTCTCTCTGAGCCAGAGCTCAATAAGCATCATCTCGTTTAATCCTTGCAACAACCCTGTGAGGTACATACTATTATTACCATCATTTTACAGATGTGGCAGCTGAGACACAGAGATGGTAAGTGATTTCTTTAAGGTCACATAGGTAGTAAGTGGTGGAAGCAAGATTCTAACCTAAACTCTAGAGTCTGTGTTCTCAGCCACTTTACTTTGCTGACTAGTATTTTGTGGATGAACGAATGAATGCAGTGGGAAGCACTGTGAGTTGAAGGGCCATCTGCACTGGACCACGATCCCAAAATGTGATTTTATTTTCAGCTGGGATAGCGATTCCGACTCCTTGTATGATCACCTGAGTGACCAGGGTTGGGGGTGACTGAGCTGGCAGGCATGACACTCAAGGACTCCTCTTGCTCAGCCTAAAGCAGCCTGCCACAGACCCATGGAGCCCACACTTCTGTGGGTGGGGGTGGAGGTTGCTCCCAAGCAGCAGGCTGTGTGAGAGAAAAATTCCTAGAACAGAAAAGCAATCTGAAGAGATGGTGGAGGGGGGCGGTCAGAGAGAGAACAGTCCCCAAAGGGGCCTTTCCAAATAGGTCGTAGATGCTTTAAAAAAAATTCTTTGTTCTTTCCAATGAAAGCTCCATCTTCAAAAAGCCACATCAGAACAGTCATGAGGAGAAGAGGGGTAGCTGTGAGCTTCCCGTAGCGTGTTGAGTGTGTACCAAATTTTAGGCTTTTGTCTCATTTTGGTCGCTAACTCATAGAATGACCTTGAACACTGTCATGCCACCACAATTCTCTTATCTGCAAAATACTGGCTGAAAGCAGGAAATTTAGCTGGGCCAGATGATTTCTTAAGGCCTTTTCCAGCTCTGGGATATACGACTCTAGAACTATGGAGTTGCGGCTTTTAACATTTCTCCTTTATTTTGCCTTATGACTCTCCGAATCTATACTCCCATTTTTTCTTTGGTGCAAGAATATTCAAAGCAGCCAGAGAGGTGGGTAGGGAGAAGAGCGAGCTGGGCAAGCTGTGTTGACAATCATGGGGCCCCTGAGTTTGCAGTCATTACGGAAAGAGGCCTTCACGGAGGAGGGCTCCAAAGACAGGAGAGGGGGCAGGTCTTTGGGGGACTAGAATTTGAAAGAATATGCTAGGACAGAGGAATCAAGGCCCAAGAAGTAAGGAGAGTGGCAGGCTTCATGAAAGGCAGTCTAATTCACGGAGTAAGGACAACAGCTGTGGAGGGCATAGCCTTGATCCCAAGCCCAGCCTCTCTGCTTCCCAGCTGCGTGACCTTGAATAAGTCACTTTATTTTTCTGAGCTGCGATGTCCCCTTTTGTAAAAGCTGGGTAATAACAACACCTGTCTCAGGACTAAATAAACAAAATAATGCTTAGCACAGTGCCCAGCATGCAGTTAACATTCAGTAAATGGTTACTGTTGTTTTGCTGTCATCATGACTGGAAGTTCTCCACCAGGCACCTGTAAGCTAAGTTCTCCTGGGTCTGTGGTGCTGCATGGTGGGCAGCTCATAATAGTAGTTAAGGATGTGGGCTCTGGAATCAGCGTGGGTTCTGGCCCAGGTTTTAATCAGTATGGTCATAGGCAAGTAACATAACCATCCTGTTGACTCACCTATTACATGGGACTATCGATCTACTTCACAGATTATAGTGAAGTTCCGATGAGAAACAATGTTAAAAATCATAGGAAGTCCGGGCGCGGTGGCTCATGCCTGTAATCCTAGCACTCTGGGAGGCCGAGGCGGGTGGATCGCTCAAGGTCAGGAGTTCGAGACCAGCCTGAGCAAGAGCGAGACCCCGTCTCTACTAAAAAATAGAAAGAAATTAATCGGACAACTAAACATATATATATATGAAAATTAGCCAGGCATGGTGGCGCATGCCTGTAGTCCCAGCTACTTGGGAGGCTGAGGCAGGAGGATCGCTTGAGCCCAGGAGTTTGAGGTTACTGTGAGCTAGGCTGATGCCACGGCACTCTAGCCCGGGCAACAAAGCAAGACTCTGTCTCAAAAAAAGAAAAAAAAATCATAGGGAAAAAGCTGGCGTGTAGTGAACACTCAGTGGACAGTGCCTTGGCCTTTGGATCAGTGACCAACTCAACAAGGGGTTCCTGGTACACTCTCTGTCCTTTCTGGGATCAGCCTAAGGGTGCGAGAACGTGACTCATGTTTCTTGAAGCTCTGTCTGCAATCTTAGTTTGGGTGTAAGTGGCATCCCCAATCCCCATCGGGATGGAAGATCAAGTCCATAGTCTATATGGGAAGAAGATGCATGAAGTTCTGCCCAGGAGATGAAAAGGTAGCTTTCATGATTAGCCATTTCAATAAGCCTTCTCTCCCTCCATTCCTCCCTCTTTTCCTAACTTCCTTCTTCTCTCCCCCCATCCTCCTCTCCCTCCAATGAGAACTCATCACTGTAGACTGCCTATGCAGAAGGGCTTAATTCCATTTGTGAACATAATGCTCCCCCAACCCTAACCATTGGTCCTCTTATGAAAGTGCTCATTTGGGCTTGTAAAAGGAACCCATAGTCCTGAGAATGTAGAATTACCTTCTAGGAGTAGAAGTAGACATCCCGATGAGCTAAAGGGCAGTGATCTCCCCTGCTCCCATGATTGTGTTGAATATCCCCACAATGCACCCATATATAAAATCCAAGACAATCAAGATTTTTATAGCAAAACTGGATTTAGGGCAAGTAGGCTATTTCGGGACAATTTTCCTGCACTTGTAGTATCCAGAAGTGGTTGATATTGACTTACTGGAAGGTAGGCAGTATTCTGCAAGGGGGTGCAATTTGGGGGCTGCACTTCAATAAATGGAGAAGAGGGTTTTTTCAGAGCTTTGTAATGTAACAATGGCATTTGCTAATATATGTGTATAAGTGGATGGGAAATATGGATGGCCAGTCAATGTGAGCATAGGTTGAAATGGAAAAATCAATAACCAAAAACTGGAAAGGGTGGGTGACATGGTTTAGATACTTGGCCCCTCCAAATCTCATGTTAAAATGTGGAGTTGAATGGGGGCCTGGTGGGAGGTGTTTGGGTCATGGGGGTGTGCATCCCTCATGAATGGCTTCATGCCCTCCCCACAATAAATTAGGGAGAGTTCTCGATTCATTCGTTCACAAGAGAGCTGGTTGTTTAAAAGGGCGTGGGTACCCCTGCCTCTCTCTCTCTTTCTCCTTCTCTCACCATGTAACACATCTTCTCCCCCTTCATCTTCTGCCTTGATTGGAAGCTCCCTGAAGCCCTCACCAGGAGCAGACGCTGGCACCATGCTTTTTGCACAGCCTGCAGAACCGTGAGCCAAATAAACCTCTTGTCTTTATAAATTACCCAGCCTCGGGTATTCCTTTATAGCAACGCAAAGCGGAATGAGAGAGTGAGAGAAGGAGGCTCAGAGATATAGAGGCAGGTCTCCTCTGAGCCTGCATTTCTCCGCCTTAACCAGGACATACCTCTATTAACACATTAAGCTGACTACGGACAAGTCTGGCTAGGAAGTTTCTGCATTACCTGGAAGAAATCAATATGGGAATATTGATACCAGGCCCTCCTGGGAGTGAAGAAATCATAAAACATAAGGGAAGAAGGGAAAGTAGACTTCTAGGGCATTTTTCCTTCCCTTCTCTTGCTCATATCTCATTTTGCGACTAGGAGTACCTCCTAGGGAGGCATTGTTGGCCCTGGAGAACTCAAAGGAGCCAGAATGGAGCCCAGAAAAGAAGCAGCAGAAAGTCTGGGCATTGGTTCTACTCAAGGCCTGGGGAACTGCAAACGGGACCTTCTTTTTATAGATGGTCCAATCCAGTTCTCCAGAAAGTTGTGCAGGCATTCTGGGCAGAAGGACTGTCTTGGAAAGACCAGCTTGGGCCTCTGGCTTAAGTATACTCCATCTCATGAGAACCACAGAGTGGCAGACTAGGCACAGAAGGCCAAAGCCCAACAGAGTCAGTCAAGCATTCCCTCTGGGGCCTAGCTGGGCAGGAGTTCTGGTTCTTTTTCAATTACCCCAAAGAGCCTATCACACGGAACAAGGACAAGCCCAAGTGGAATGTTCTATCATTTCATTTTTGTCCCATTCCTATGTCCTTTTTTCCTCAGTATGCCATGGTACAAGACTAAAATCAGTAAAGAAGATGGGATGTTGCTGAAGCTCTCTTGCTGGGGTCAGCTTGGTCAACATCACTCATTGTCTCAACTAACAGGAACATTGGTAGAATTGGCCTTAACTTTGGCCTCTTGTTGATAAACTGTTCAATTAAAATAAAAACATGTAATTTGCTTTCATGAACATTTTATAATGCCAAAGAAAACAGTAGGTAGAGTGTTCTGCTTTAAGCAAATCCAATATGTAAATGTTTGGATTTACAAATAAACTAGGGGCAGATTATTGACGAAATCCTTCAACATAATTCTTTGACAAGCTTTTCTGGTGCATTTCTCAAATACTTAATTTATGGCCAGTTTTTCAGAACACATCAGTCCCATGAATCAGTTCACACCTGTCTCACTGTCACGTACAGAGGAGTTTGCTGCCTCAGTGCAGGTATACTTCCTTAGATGTTCTTCTGGTCACAATCAACAGGAACAAGAACAAAATAGATGTTCCGGAAGCTTTCCTCTCTATTCGGCTTCTACCAAAGTGATACTGAAGCTAGTTAGATAATCTTTTTCCTAAGGTAGGAGTTCGGTTCTGTCAGATATGAAATGAGACAATAGGAAACATTTTTTTTTTTTAATGAACAAACAACTTTCACAGAGACTGTTTATATCACATTGTTATTACAACATGGATGAGCTGAAACTTTTTTTGTACAGATTTGGAGGAAGGGCAACCCTAAAAAGAAATCAAGCATATAGAGGTAGTTGAATAGCAGTATGGGGTGGGGAGCATTATCTTAATTTCCCTTCAGATCATTACAGTGCAAGAGTAAAATGGCCGCTTAACAAACGAATGGAAAACAAACACACATACGCGTCTGCCACTGTTGAATGGCTTGCTTGATATTTTAATCCTGGCATTATTGAGAACTGCAGAAAATGATGGAACTAGTTTATCTAAGATAAGCCTACGGTGTCACATTGACCTATTTGCTCTCCTTTTATTTCGTTGTTGCTTATTGTCGTTGCTTTAACAATAGATAAACGTTAATCAACTTTTAAAGTCATATATAAGCTACAGTGTTGCTTTGTAAACGTCCGTTAATCATGTTTGCTGCGAAAACATTTTAAACGGCTACAGAATCATGAAGCAAAAGCTATAAAGTGATACCAGGAACAGAGATTACAGGCACTTCTCTCTGGAGGTTAACTTAGCATGTTTGTAAATACCCATTTGTAAGTGAAAATTTCTTCATCTCACCTCTGGATGTGCGTAATCCAGATTATTAGAGAGTTGAACAGTGTAATAAGCAGGAGCTATCATTCTAAGAGGAATTGAATGCATACATTTTACATGGCTCCTTTCCCTTCCTTCTGTCTGCACTCGGGAAGGGGCACAGATTGCAGCCCATGCAGCTGGCTGCTTTTCAGAACTGTCTTCAATCATAAATCAGAATCTCATTCCTTAAGCCCAAGACTGAGCTAAAGACCCACACTTTTCCATTAGTTGGGCTGCCTTCCATTTGCATCTTTGTCACACACCTCTGCTATGATTCTGCCTTGGTGAGTGGAAATGGATGCAAAGTCAACACGTTGGGAACTCAAGGAATGAGTCCCTGAATAAAACTCCCATCTTGGAAATGGAGTTGGCATGGGGAACACAATCCCCGATGGATTGCAGTCCATCAACAGTGTGCAATCTGTTGACAGAAAGAGACCTCTGGGTGCTGCGAACCGGCCTCAGGAGCTCTACTGTTCCAAGGGCCAGACACAGGGGATTATCTGAGCCCAGGCCAGCTCCAAAGGCAGAGCTGGAAGCGCCACATGCGCAATGACTTGGCTTGCCCATTGCTGCCAAGGCAGCACTGGGCTAGAAGCAGGCAGCCTTAAGAAAAGGCAAACTGTTGAAACAGTCAATTCTCTGCCCCCCTAAGTCAGGGGCAAGCATTCTCTTCTCCAAGTTGTCTACAGATAATTAGTTTGTTTTTCATTTTCTACATTTTGCTGGTTATTTGCTAGCAGCAGTAGTACAGTACAAAGCAGAAAGGCATGATGTCTGCTTGCTACCTAGTATATGTACGTATGTGTGTGTGTATATATATGCACACGCATACGCACACAGACAGACAAAAAATAACCTACTAGGAAAAGACTGGGTGTCACGATAGACAGGAAAACTGACCAAATAAGTGGCACCATCTACCAAGGGGGAAGTCTTGTCCTTCTGGCCTAGATTTAACATTATGTCTTTCCTCTGTAAACTCTTCATTCCCAAGCTACAGCAAAGCCAATTTCCAAGTGACAGAAATGGTCAAGTCCAAGTACATCCCAAGGAAAGCTGGTTTAGCCTTGCATCCCGCCTCCCGCCACTACTGAAACAAAAGCTTATCATAAAATGACCTAAATGTGTATCTAGGCTACTAAAGTGCAATTCTGCCTAGCCAAGATCTACATTTGCTGGAGTTAGGTACTCACTTACCAAAGTGAAGCACTGTATGATATGGAATTTTATTAAGAAATTAAACTTCCCATAGAAGGAACAGGATTGAGGTTAAAAAAAAGAATACTTTAAAAAAATAAATCAAACTTCCTTTTCTACTTAGATTAAGTAGAGACGTGTCAGGCAACTTAATCTATGACTTCCCATTGTAAGCTTCTAAGGTGATTTAGTGATCTGGTTGCCATACTTGTTTAACAAAATTATGTGTAATACAATTTCAAATGCTATAAATCTGCAAAGTAATGGGTTCAAAATCAAGCTTGGCCACTTACTGGCTAACTATGTTACATGGGTAAAGTATTTAACATTGTGAAGCCTCAGTTTTCTCAACTATAATATGGTTGATGTGAAAGATAAATGATTCAGTGAGCTCAGGTATATGAGATCACCTGGCTCAATACCTGCTACATGGTAGGTTCTCAATACATTTTTGTTGAATCTGTTACTTTGGGCAGCATAAAGGAATACCATGAACCAAGCACAAATGTCACAGATTGTAAAATCTAATCATCCTGGCATGGGAAAGATTCTCAATACATTTTGGAGAACAGGGAGTGATGAACTGGTTATTCCAATGGAGCTAGAACTTAAGGCTTCCATTCACATACACAACGAGTGCGATGGGCACCACTCAGGGGATGGACGTGCTTGAAGCTTGGACTTATTGGGGGATGGGGGGCAAGGGCAACATATGCGACCTAAACATCTGTACCCCCATAATATGCTGAAATAAAAAAAAAAGAAATTCTAGACCTCTGAGCAACAATATTTTTTACCCCTTATTGAAGTGGGAAAATTTTTTCTGGCATAGGATTGGTCGCTACCTCTAACCTTCATTTGTTCTCCAGTCTTTTCACTTTCCCAAACAGACTTAACCCCAAAAGGAATCATCAAATTATGGTCCAAAATTCAGTGGTATGGATTCCCCCAACTAAATTTAAAGGGGTTTCAAGTGAGTATTGTGTGTAAAGGCAGTATTTTATGCAAATGTAGGTCCCTGATATTCTGTAACTATGAGTAATCTAATAATAGCTATTATTTGTTGACCGTCTCCTAGGTGCAAGACATTGTGCTAAGTGATTTACATGTTACCTCATTTAATGTTCATAACAACCCTACATGCAGAATTATCATTACCCATTTCATAGAAGAGGAAACTGGGGCTCAGCAAAAGTTAAATCACTTGCCAAAAGTAACAGATCTAGTAAACAGAGAAGCATATGACCGTTTTCTTCGCTGTACTTACACTAGATAATAGGAAACTATTCTACTAGGACTGTGCTATGACCACATGGTTGGGCACCAGGTGGGAGGCAGGAGCCTTTAATTTCCTGCTGCCTGAACCTTGTAGAGTTTGCTCAGGCAGAAACTATGCGTATCCTTCCATCTACTTCCATTCCTCACCTCCCCAGTCTGACTCCAAACATCAAACCTGGTAACACAATGCTCTGACAACACAGCGTCCAACAGGCAAATGCAGAAAAGACCATTTGGTTTCTGCTTACATGAATCTCTTTTTCACTGTCTGGATTATCTCATTCTCCCTTGCCTATTTCTGGCCACAGGTGGTGGTGGAAGTAAAACTAATTACACGAAGCATTACCCTGTTACCTTGCCAGAGTGGATGGGCTGTGAGTGGATAACGCACTGCAGCTGTCCAAAAATCACACGGGGATTAATTTGCATAAAGATATGAATGGCACAATTCACTTATCCCCTGCTCTACTCTTTTCACTCTGCCATTGTAACACTCCCATACTCACGGCGCTTTTTAGGTTCTCCTGCCACTGAAGGACTCAAACCAGCACTAAACAAGCCCTAAAAGGGCTTACTTACTCTTACCTCCTCAGCCTCTCATCTCCCCGCTACATTGAAATCTTGGCCCATTGCAACTAGGAGGAAAGGCAGTGCTTAGATTAAATAACGGATTAATTATCTGGTTCCTTTTAAAAAGATTTGTAAAGGGTTCTACCCTATCTGGCTTCTTTATACTTTTAATAACAAACAGTCCCTCATTAAGTGTTTCCTCACATGCTAGCCCAGGTCTTGATCCTCAGAACCCTGAGAAAAGGTGCGGTACAGAGGCTAGTTGGGTATGGCTCGGATGTGCCCAAAGGAAAGCCATTCCCTCTGAAGGGTTAATTATGATCCTCACTAAAATTCCATCCCCAACTGCACTGGGGAGAAATTAGATACGCTTATAACTAGATGGCTGAAATAAATGCTTATAGTAGGTTGTAGTAAGAGACACTCCTCTGACTCATCTCTTCATTCCAGAAAAGTAATTCTTTCAGCCTAGTTCTGTATTACACAGAAAATGGATTATTTTACTTTACCCTGGCACATACCATAATCTATGACAAATCCCTTAAGTATTTTACAGTTTAATTCAAACTGAAAAAAGTGGAATCTGTGAAGACAGATGATCTCAGCATCATTCTGAACTTCTTTCAAACATCTACTTGGCTAGGTACACAAATGGTCCAAGAACTGGGACCAATGTAGTTAGAAATGATGAAAGCCAAAATCGCACGTTTCTAGTATTGTTATTTCCCCCTAGGTACACGGTAAACCACATCAATAAATAAAGCAACAGACTTTTCAGCAATGTGCACTTAAATAGTTACAAACATACATGTAGAAAAAAAGGATACAGTAGTGCAAAAAATAAATTATTAAAACAGAAAGAAGTATGAACATTATTTTACACAATGCTCCATAAAACCTGAACCATTTGGAATGAGACCTCAAGTCAGTGAAATAATGCAGCAACATGATTAGTATCTTTGCTTCACATTTGAACCACATGGTCATCGATGGATGAAAGAAAATTAAAGCAAAACCAAACCTTCAGAACATTTTATGATAAAATCAAAAATTTTTTTCTGGGCTCTCGAACACCTCTGCTGTTTACGTAGTTGTGCAGCATGTCAAGCATCTTAAGACAGAAAGTTTCAAACAGGTCACATTCTTTTGGTCTTTCTACTCAGTCTCTCTCTGTGATCAACAGCAGGCTAATGCCTCTGTTTGATACCCTCTTCTGTGAAGATGTTATTGCAATTAGATGTATTTACAAGAAGACTCCCCCACAGGGCAGTGGGGAGGGTGGGGGCTCCTTTCACCAATCCACTCTCACTAGTTTTGATTTCGGGATATAAAGGCCAGGACTCGCCGAATAGCATTCAGTCTATCCTTTAAGGACCTCATTGCTAGGAAGGGGAGCTGAGCTCGGCTTTCCAAGGGAAGAACTGCTAATGTCCACCAGCACCAGGCTGGGCCGTTCGGATTAATCTGCAACAGAGAAACACAGTGGGGTCATCCTACTCCCATGCAAGCAATACCATTCTGCAGACTTCCAAATGCACAAGGTAAATATCCCAGTTAGAACTGCTTCTGTGTGTGGTAGAGTGCTAATTGCCCCTATATCTATTTCCTCCCAATTTTAGCTGGGCACATAGCCACCCAGAAAAAAAAAGACAACATTTCTCAGCCTCCCTTGCAGCTAGGTGAGGCCATGAGACAAAGTTTTGGGTAATGCTACTAAAGGGGAGTGAGATGTATAACTTATGGGTCATGCTCTGGGAAAGCGGCATATGCCCTCCACCTTCCTCTTCCTCTCCCTTTCCCCTAGCTAGAATGTGGGCTTGGTGAGGATCAGCCTTCTTCGATCAAGAGCATGAGGGGAACATTCTAAGGATAGTAGAACTTTGTGATGAAGGAGCCTGGGTCCCTGAATGTTCCCATGGAATAGAAATGCCCTAGCCCTCAGGACTTAGGCCTTCTATTTTGTTTAAGCTGCAGGCATTTTTTGGTACTTGTTAAAGCTAACAAACCGGTATCTTAACAGAGACACCATGATTCCTAGCCAGTGTCATTTTACAAGCTGGAATATCCACCACTCAGTCCCTTCTACTTCCAAGATTCTGTTGAGGTCCTTTGGACCGATACAGTTAACATGCAGGCCTTCAAGTCCCATGATGTCTTAGGCTTTGCATGCCTCTTAACTCCCTTCAATTTCCTTGACGTGGCTGAAGACAATAGTCCAGATATACCATGTCACTATACAGGGCCACAGCTATCTTCTCCCCCAAAACCAAAGGCTATGATTTACAGTCCCAAAGAACAGCAATCCTCCTTTGCAAAAATTCCAATTAGAAAACACATTCACATTAGAAATGTACCTGCCCCATTCCACATAAATCCCTCCCCCAAATTCTGTTTGTAAGGAGCTTCCCCAGCACACATTCTAGACATTGGTGACTTATTTCCTACTAAGCCTGAAATGAGTTTTATGCCCACGATTTTCAGAAAGTTGGTTGTAGGATGGAGAAAACCACATTCTGGTCAAACCACCTACACCTGACATTATTTGACTCCAAACTGGTTCATCTGATTCTCCCCAAATCTCACTGCCCTCTTTGCTTCTCTGAGCTTCTAGCTTCGTTTGGATTCTTTTTTGTCCCTCGCTGCAGTTGGCAACATGTTTTCCCTCCTATGATCAGTTCTAAATATGAGATTGATATTCTGAAACTTCTTTCCCAGGATCATCAACAAAGATATTTAAGCTGATGTTAATACTTGTGGCGGTTTCTAAGAAACCTCCTCATGAGGCTTAGAACATTCTGCTTCATGGCACCACTGGGGCTGCAGCATTGACTGGAGTAAACTGCATGGGTTTAGGTTTTTGCTTGTTTTTTTGCTGGTGCTGCTACTGCTAAAGCGACATGATAACAGACCTAATAGGAAATGAAGCCCAAGACTTCAACTTTCTATGTCATTAAGCACTTATGAATCACACTGTGGCATGTGTGTTTTCTCCTGTGGAAGAAGCTGTTAACCACTGCTGATCTCTGTCTTTGGCCTGACTGGGAGAGTATGCTGCCTTGAAGGTGAAGGGGGACGTTAAGCCCGATTACGAGCTTGCTCGGAGCTATGCTGCAGTCCTGAATCACGTGGCCCAGAGCCAGGAGCTGGGTCACTGCGATGCACTAACTGGCCTTTCTCTCTTCAAAATTCATGATGCCTTTGCATGGGGGAAAAGGAGCCACCTTTGTGGTCTGGAGAAAGCAAGACATTTCAGCCCATTAAGGAACGGACTGATGTTTTAGAGCTTCAGAATGGAAGAGGAAGAGGGGGCTTTAGAGACTTCCTCATTCACCTCTCTCATGTCAGAAACGGGGGAAAAGTTGAGAAAGACAAAGGCATTTACCCAAGGTCATATTGCCAGAGAGGTAAGCAGGACCAGTCTTTTGGCAAAGAAGTTAGAACATATATATTCGGACTTTTCTTTTGTGACAGAGTTGGGAATGAACACAAGAATCAAGGGAGAGATGATATAGGATTGCCAGCTCGGAGTATGGGAAAAGATGGTGGTGAGCAAATCTGTGGTCAGGATATCTTCAGCCTTCCTAGAGAGAAAGCATTCCCAGAAATGGAATCCCCTGAATGGATTCTGTGATTTACACCAGGTAAGCGAAGCTTGATGAAACTGAACCATCTCCATTTTCCTGGAGAGCTTTTGTTCTACAGC
>RJWJ010009792.1:0-48961 GCA_004363605.1 Indri indri | reverse complement strand
TCTCTGTCATATTGTTTTTTGCAAACTTTTAATCCTAGTTTGTTTCAGTTCAATTTCAATATTGCTTATGGAGTTAAATTTATAGAACTATTTTTCTCTCTCCATAATATATTCCATGCTTTAGAAAGGCCTTCTCCATCCCCAAATCCAATAAACTTTAACCTATAATATCTTCGAGAGTTTATAATTTCCTTGAGGGGGAGGGGTGAACTCTTTAATCAATAATTTTGATAAAAAGTAGAAGGCAATATCTATATTTTCCCCCATAATTAAATAGTTGTACCAACACCATTTATTTAACGATCTTTTATTTTACCTTTTATTATTTTTGTCAAATAACTTTATCCCAAGGCCTCTTTCTTGGCTAATTCTGCTCCATCCATCCATCTGCCTGGATGCATTTTAGAAGCTGGAGTGTTAGTGCTGTGTTTTCTGGAGAATAGGTTTCTCAAAGCTCACAATTGTCCATCTGCTGCCCTGCACCATGGGGCAGTCCTCCTCGCCTGGCAGTCTTTATGCCACATCTTCCTATGTGAGTGTTGCTTCCTTGGAAACTTCCCTCACCCCAAGTCTAATAGGTGCCTTTCCCAGGGATCGCCTAATAATGCCTTTATTACAATGCACTGTGCAGAATACCTTAACTCTTAGCTCTCTTGACTATTTATGCCACTGGACTGTCAACTCCTTCAGGGCATTTTTTTACTTCCTTATTTTTCATTCCTATTTTCTAGTAGAGTGCTCTTCTTGAAGTGAGTCCTCAATGAGCATTTATTAATTTGAATTGAGTTAAATTGAGTTGTCGAGTCGAATTGCATTGAACCAAATCCTATTGGATAGGATTGCTAATAGTTTTATAGACTGGGCTGCATCCCAGATGTCTTTGTTTAGCAAATTAGCTTCCCTTTCTGTATCAGTTAGAATCCAGCCAGGTAAACAGAAACCACTCTAAGTATTTAAAACAGAAGGAATGTAGTACAGGGCATTGTTTGCCCAGTTGATGAAAGTGCTGAGAAGCCAAACCGAGGATAGTGTGTCCCTCCTAGGCTGGAGGGACAGAGGAGGAGGTGGTGTTAGCAAATCCCAGGGCCAGGGTCACTCTCCAGGACCAAGGTGGACCCTTGGAGGAAGATGCCATGGGGAAGATGCAGCCACACTGGGCTCACTAGAGGCAAAACAGGGTCAGAAATATCCCGGCTTCTGCCTTCTTTCCACCCTGCAGGCCCCCACCATGGCCTCCCCTGGCCAGGCCCAGCCAGGTCACCTGCGCGGGAGCCTGGGAGGCACAGCCTGCAGGGTCAGCCCCCTCTGATCCAGAGCAGGGCTAGAGAGGGAGCGAATTCAAGAAAAATGGGAACGACAGGCTTCTTTTTCCTTTTCTTTTTTAGCTTGACAATGTTATTTGTTTCTAAATGGAGCAACCAGGGAAATGAGATAAGGAAATTCAACAAGTGAAAAATCAACCCACAATGGAAGGCAAATTAACAAGACTTCAGCAACTCTCCTAATAGGCTCCCATCTCCAGCAGCCTGGGGAGGGTTGGGGACTCTGAGTGTCTGGGAAGTTGGGCTCCAAGGGGTCATAACCCAAGTAAAGCATCACTGCAACTTCATTAAAGACCTGGGGGTAACGTCTGGTCATTGACTTTGTTTCTCCCAGAACTTTTCTCTGATTAGGAGCTTTGTGAAGATAGATGGCTGGAGTACGGGGCGGAGAGAAGGCAAAACAGAAGCCCAGGGCGCCTGATGTGCACACAGGCTACTGGTTTTTAGTAGCATCCTCAACTGAGCCAGAGTTTCTCATTAAAGAGAAAACAGTGAATATGTAGAAAGATGATTAAGGAATGCTGAGTTCTCACTTCAACACTCCAAATTAGAATTCAGAGGATGAAAGAGCTTTAAGAATTTAGCTTTGGGGATTGGAAAAGCCAGGTACAATCTGAGCTCTGTTGTTAACTAGCTGTATGAATCCGGGCAAATTACCCAGCCTGTCCATGACTCAGTTTCCTCATTTGGAAAATTGGAAAATTATTAATACCTGTTGTGAGAGTTAAATGAGATAATACATGTAAGGTGCCTTACCTTGCAGCAGGCATTCAGGAAACAGCGGCTGCTGCTATTTTTGGTGTGGGTCTTGTGCAGGTGATCCATGCCTTTGCAGATGTTACGTGTTCTGCCCAAAATGCCTTCCTCCTTTGTTCCTTCCCCCTCTTTAACACCCACTCCTCCTTCAAGACTGGAGTCGAAAATCACCTCCAGGAGGCCTTCCCTGACCCCCACAGGTCTGGGCTTGCTGTCCCCCCTCTGCGGCCCCAGGGTACCCAGTTCTTACACTTACCATACCACTTACCACATTGCATTGAACACGTTGCTTGGTGGGCCACGAGCAGCTGCAAGACTGGAACTGGGTCTTATTCATCTACCTCTCCAGTCCTCAGTACAATGACAAGCGTGTAGTGGGTGCTCAAAACTTGCCTACTGAATGAAGGAATTAAATAGCATAATTTCAGGAGTCCCTGGAAATCTCCTCTTGCTTTCGGAAGTCTCTGCCTGTTCCTAAAATTCTACCATCACAGCATTCCCTTCCAGCCTAAGATCCTGACCCCATTTAAATTTCATGGATGTCTCCCCCACACCTGCTGCCCCAATGCATGTGACTGGTGCTCGGCAATATTTGAAGAATAAGATTGATTTAGAAACGGGGTCCTCTAGAAAATCATTTCAGGCATCAGCAAATCAGAGAGGAGGGGGTGCTGGAAAGAAGATAGACGGGACCTTCTTAGAGGGGACTGCTCACTAAAATGGAAAACCAGTTCCTCCCACACAGGCAAAGCAAGAGGAAAGAGCTATCTTCTGTGTCCCCTGTTTTTCCCTAGGGTGTCATATTCTCCTCTGGCCCTTCTTGGCCAGGCTCCAGGTGCCTCGGGCCACTCCAGACATTCAGAAGGACAGTCTGTGCCGAGGGGGAATACTGCATGCCAGGCTCTTTGCATGCACTCGCTAATGCCTCCGGTGATTCCAAAAGGTAAAATGTTATTGGCTCCATTTTACAGATGACAAAACGAGGCTCAGCGAGATTAACACCTTGCCCAAAGTCACAGAGGGAGCAAGCTGCTAAAGGCACACAGCATGGACCCAAACATCTAAGAGGCCCTCGGCGAATGCTGACAGGTTTGGTTTCTCCTTAGCAGTCCACCAGGATTTGTAAGTTTATTTGAACACTTACTATGTGCCAGGCACAGTGCATGGTCTTTACTTATATCTCCCATTTGAGTTTCTCAACAACCCTTTATTCCCATTGTCAAGATGAGGAAACTGAGGCACAGGGAGGTTAAACATTCTACCCAAGGGTACCCAGTTGGTAAGGGACAGAACCCAGGCATTCTGAGCTCCAGCCCGTGCCTTGCCAGACAAAATGCAGGTTGCCGGGTTAAATCTGGCTTTCAGATAAACAACAAATACTTTTGTGGTGTAAGTACACGCCAATATTGCATGAGACATACTTATCGAAAAATGACTCATTGTTCATCTGAAATTCAAATTTCACTAGGCATGCTGTATTTTATTTGCTGAGTCTGGCCACTCTATTTTAATGCTTGAGTAAGAAGTATTTACTTCTCTGTTCTGTGAGGTTCACAATGTGGAAAGTTTCCCGGCATTTTTCTTCTTACTACTGTTGCTGCTCCACATCCCACTTCACTTCTCTGTTTCCAAGTTCCCAGATTTATGCTCTATCTCTGCACCATTTTTCTACATTTTCCTCTTCAAAATTTTAAAAAGGTTATCAAGCACTGGGCTTGCTCTCTGTGTTGTGATGCATGAGGTGTTAATACAGCATAGAGAAGAAACACTCTGCTGAAAATTTAAAAAAAAACAAAACAAAAAACGCACACATACTCACTTACCAGGAAATAGTGGGTGATGTGTTAAGAAGAAATGACATTATGTTTAGACCAAAGACTGGGAAAAGCAGCCCAGCTGGGTGACAGCCAGTCAAGACAGCCTTACCTAATGGATAGTGCAGGCATTGTTTGGGGACATTTACTGCAGAATTCGACAGGGTAAAGGCACCAAAGGTGAACAAAATATCATCCTTCATAGGCAGCAAACATAGGCTGTGACAGGAAATAAATTGCTGGAGAGGCAGCTCTTAAAGAAGAATAGGTTTAAACGTCTGCCTGACTTGAGCACTGGAGGCCCCTGGGATTTTTATCAACTGGAAGGATACAGCTCAGCAGAAGTTTGTTTTATTTTTTTCTTTTTGGGGATGGCATGTTGTAGAGAAGGCTGGTTGAGTATGGATAGGAAAGCATTAAAATGCCTAGCTTCTTTTACAGAAGTAAACATCGTTTTTTTTTTTTTAAGATCATATATTTAACCTCAAATAAATAGTTTGAGAGCAATACAGACAGCATGATAGTAGCAGAGGGTAATGCTTATGACCACCAAATTTGGTATCAGGGAGAACTGGGTTTGAATTCTGCCCCCAGTGGCTATTAGTTATGTGAGCAGTAAATTATTGAACCTCTCTGTATTAGTCAGGGTAGGCTAGGCTCTGCTGCATTAACAAATATGCCCAATATATCAGTTGGTTTCTTGCTCATATCTCAGTTTGATGCAGGTTGGGCACCAATTCTTGGTGGCCCTGTCCAAGCAGGGATGCAAAGATTTGGGCTCCTCTCATCCTTAGAGACTCTTCCCTTAAACATGTGCCCTCTGAGTTTGCTGTGGAAGAGGAAGAGAGCAAGATAGATAGTGCAAGGGGCTTATGGCCAGGCCTGGAAATGATATGCATCCTTCTGCCCATTTTCCATTGGCTAGAACCCATTAGTATGGCCCCACCTATCCACCGTGGAGGCTGGAAAAGGCAGTGGTCCAGTGTGAGCACAAAGACTTGTCTCTGCCACACTGCCTGAGCATCTGTGCGATGGAGGCACGCGGTAGCACCTACCGACATGGTTCTGTAAGGAACTGCTTGTTCAAGGGCAGTTATTGTTATTTCCCAACAGGGACAGCAGGAGGGAGGAATGGGGAATTACTGTTTGATGTGCATAGAGTGTCAGTTTTGCAAGATGAAAAAGTTCTGAAATGGATGGTGGTGATGGTTGCACCACACGCGAATGTACTTAAGGCCACTAAGCTGTATACCTAAAAAATAGTTAAAGTAGTCAATTTTATGTTATGTATATTTTACATTTTTAAAATAAAAATAAATTTTTAAAATTAAGTCTGGGTTAACTCCAGGTCTGAGTTAACCCGGCTCAAGGACAGGGTGAGGGCTGTTCAGTGGCGTTTTTGTTGAAGGGCAGTCAAATTAGTTCTGGACTCAAACTACTGAGGAAATTAAAGAAGTTTTAGATGATTTGCTCTCTTTGTGCTTTATCTGGGGAAACAGGGTATTTAAAGTCCTTCAAGCCTATCTTTTGAACGCAGAGTCATTTATCGTTCAAAAGAAGGAAGAATAAAGAAATTGTAATTCTTGTCTTCCTTTTCCCAGGCTCCTCAGTCTCTGAGTCTTACCTTGGCCTAGGTCACCCCGGGACGTCATCTCAGCCCCAGACCATCCCGTCGGGGCTCCCAGGCCCAGCTGCACAGCAGATCCACCTGGGAGCTTTAAAAACACCCCGATGCCCAGGCTGCAGCCCAATTCAATTAAATCGGACTCTCCAGGGGGCGCCTGGGCACCAGAGCTGTTTTAAGAGCTCCCCGATGACTTTTATGTGCATCCAGGGCTGAGAGGCGCTGCCTACAGGCTGTTCTGGCTTCTGCCCAGCTGCCTCTCTGCAGAGCTCCTACAAGGACGCTTTGGATGGACTCCGGCTGACGCCCCATCGCAGTCAGCCACTCCCTAGCTGTGTGGCCTCAGACGCATCGCTGCATAACCCCTCTGGTTCTCACCCTTCTCATCTGTACAATGGGGCAACGCGAGTGGATGAGACAACGTGTGGGAAACGGTGCCGTTCCCAGCACATGGATTAAGTGCTCAGTACACAGTACATGTTGTTATTACAAACATTTCCTGTTGTGAGGATGGACTTGTCATTTTCTTACAGAAATTATTTCATTTGCGTTTGTAGCTTGCTTCATCGAGACGCCGCAGACGTCATCAAAATCGAGGAAGGGGCTGGCTCTTTCCTGGCCCTTAAAGCGCCACCTCTCTCTGCCGGTCACCTGCTGTTCTCTTGAAAGATTTCTTCCCCTCAGAACATTCTGAATCCTGTCAAGCGAAACCAGACACGAATATAAATAATCAAATACAGATTTCTTCCTACTGTGCATCTGCCAAGGAGTGTGACAGGGATGTTTTTATGGGAGGGGGTGGCCCTTGAACTGCAGCTTGCAGGAATTTGTTCAGGCTGGTTTGAAGCTGAGGAGTGTGGGGCAATAATGAGCTTGGGCCAGCCCAAGTTAAGCCGGGTTTAGTTCTTAATCTCCCTAAACAAACCCAACACAGACAGGCTGAGGCAAGAGGCACACTGGGGCCAGGCCATATGGACTAGTGGGAATGTCAAGGCTGCTGGGGCACCAATGGGTGGAGGCTGCGGTCGGGGGACAGAGCGACCTTGAACTTGGTCAAAGTATAAGGAGGGGCCTGGAAGCAAAACTTCCAGAAGCCTGTGGTCCCAGACACTGTATGAGTTTTATTCTAGCACTATGCTTGCTTTATTTATTATAGGTAAAATTAAATGTAGTAAGTCAAGCCACCACCTGCCAGAGTCCTTTGCTTGGGAAGAATCCTTCTGGGGGTCGGGTGGAGGAAGGCAGGCAGGAGTTTGTAGGAAATATAGAACATGTCCAAAAGGCCTTTTGCCAGGCATGGTGGCTCACCCCCGTAATCCCAGCACTCTGGGAGGCTGAGACAGGAGGATCACTAGAGGCCAGGAGTTTGAGACCAGCCTGAGCAACATAGCAAGACCCTGTCTTGACAAAAAATAAGTTTAAAGCATTAGCTGGGTGTGGTAGCACACACCTGTAGTCCCAGCTGAAGGAGGAGGAGGCTGAAGCAGGAAGATCACTTGAGCCCAGGAGTTCGAGGTTGCCGTGAGCTATGATGATGCCACTGCACTCAAGCCAGGGTCACAGAGCAAGACCCTGTCTCAAAAAGAAAAAATAAGAAAAAAATTCCTTCAGAGTAGAGGAGGGACAAAAATTAAAATTAAATAAATAAATAAAGGGCCCTTTGCTCCCTGGTTCTCACTGGACGATGTTGACGAGCCCGTTGTCTGAGTCCCTTGCAAGGAGGAGCCTGGGGACCTCCACGCCATGTCCCAGGTGGGAGGTTCCCAGGAATCCGCACTTGCTGTGTCCCCTTCTGGGAGCTACCCACACCCAGGGAGCCTTGGAACCAAGGAGCAGGCTGTGCCATCCCCTCCCCCACTCACAACCCTCAGACTCCCAGTTCTTGTGACTTTGAGGTCGCCCACTGAACCACTCAGTGCCTCGGTTTTCTCATCTATAAAATGAAAATAACAAATGTGTCCTTCTCACAGCATCAAAATGAAGAAAAAAACAGTTAATATAAAACCCTTGGCACGGGGCCCAGCACACAGAAAGTGCTGGTAAGTGTGAGCCTTTGTGGCTATTATTAACCCTCAGAGCACCCCCTGACCCTGTGAGCCACCCCAACCCGTTATAGCCCTCGGCTCCTAAGCTAAGAGTTCAAGAACAGCCTCTTCTTTCTGCCCAGGGGTTGCAAAATACTCCCAAGACTCTAAGTTTCCATTTAAGTTCTGCTTCCCTCTTGAAGGAGGAAAAGACCCCCACACACGCCCACCCACCCCCGACAAAAAAAGACCTTCTTACGGCTCCTCTACAGTGGCAAGGACAAACAAAAACTAAAGCCTAGACACCTTCCCCAGCAGCTGGGAGCCTAAGGAAGAGGTCCAGTTTCCCAAGAAGGAAGGCAGGGCCATTCACCATTCATTCACCTGTTCATCTTGTATTAAGCACCTACTCTGTACCACTAAGACAGCCCCCTGCCCTCCAGGAGACAACAGCCCAGGACAGTGTTCTCAGCCCAGCTGCACATTGGGATTACCTGGGGATTACTTTTAAAGTGTCAATGCATCCAGACCCATTAAGTCAGAATTTCTGGGGTGGGACCCAGGCGGCAATTTTTTTTTAAAGTTCCCCAGAGAAGTCCAATGTGTTGCCACAGTGAGAACCAGTGACCTGGTAGGAATAGCAGACAAGATTATTCCAATCTAGTGTTGCTAGAAATGGCAAGTGATGTATAGTATGTCTATATCTCAATAAAGTTTTTGAAAACCAACAGGCAAGGGTAGGGGTTACAAAAGCCCAGGGAGTGGAACCTGATTTCGACTGGGTTTGGGGACCAGACTTGGCCAAGGCTCCCCAAAGGGGGAAAGTATTCTCTCTGCTTAGACACCGGCAGTAGTCAGACATGCTAAGGTAATGAAGGGGAAACTGTGCATTGAAGTCTCGTTTCTGAAGCAACAGCCACCTATGTTATTGACAGTGCAAGACACACTGCATAATTAAGTCTGGTAATGAGTATTAATAAAATTGGTGCATTTTTTCATTTAGATTAACACTTCTCAAGCCTCAGGAATCGTTTTCGGTGGTTCAGTGAGAGCCTATCAGGAACTCTGGGAGAGGAAGTCTGACGTGTGAGCAAAACAGGCAAGTCTTGAAGCAGAACGTCTCAGTGGCGGCTTTGACTGCCGCCGTGTCTGAGCAGACTCCAGTCCTGTTAGTCCCCGTGGTGGGAAGAATCCAGATGAAGGCTCCGTAATTCCTCCCTCCCTGGGCTTTGGGCTTTTTTCCTCTCCTCACTTCAAGAGATGGAGTCTGTTTGCTCTGCCCTGGGACTGGCCTGTGGCTTTTTTTTTTTTTTTTTTTTTTTTTTGAGACAGGTTATTGCTCTGTTGCCCAGGACAGAGTGCAGTGGCATCATCATAGTTCACGGCAACCTCAAACTCCTGGGCTGAAGTGATCCCCCTGCCTCAGCCACCACGCCTGGCTAATTTTTTTAATTTATTTTTTGTCAGGACAGAGTCTCGCTGTGTTGCTCAGGCTAGTCTTGAACTCCTGTCCTCAAGTGATCCTCTTTACTCGCCCTCCCAATGTGCTAGGATTGCAGGTATGAGCCACCACACCAGCCCTTATGGCTTGTTTTGACCAGTAGAAGGTTGTGGAAGCGACTCTGTGAGACTTCCAAGCCTGAGCCTGAAGAGGACTGGCAGATGCTACTTCCTCTCTCTGGTCCAGGAGCCATGCTGTAAGGAAGTCCAGGCTAGATGACCACAAGGTCAGAGGTTACATGACAAGAGTCCTTGGAAGATGAGCCGCCAACTTGGAAGTTCCAAGCTCTCAAGTGAAAGCAGGCACATGAGAAACCCCAAGTAAAACCAATAGGAAATCACCTGCTGAGCCCTGGCCACAATTCTGACTATAGCATCATGAGAAAATGATAAACCATTGTTCTAAGCCACTGAGTTTTGGAGTCTTTTGGAGTCTTTTGTATAGCATTGTATTGTATGTCCATTGTATTGCAGTCTGACCTAACCAAGCCCACTTGGTCACACCCAATCATTAGCTGCACAGCTGTCGGCAGCCTCTAAACAAGGGCTTTTATCCTGAGGATCAGGGAATTCAAGAAGGTTATGAACTCAGATGGGGAAAAAAGATAACATCTTTATCTTCATTAACCTCCAGCTGAAATTTAGCATTGCCTTTAATTATGAACAAGGCAAAAAACCACAGTAGTATAAGAGTACTTATGACTTTGTCACTAATAGAAATCACAGATAGATTTTTTTCACGTCCTATTACTGTT
This sequence comes from Indri indri, assembly GCA_004363605.1. NCBI lineage: Eukaryota > Metazoa > Chordata > Mammalia > Primates > Indriidae > Indri > Indri indri. The sequence continues at coordinate 39,166 of RJWJ010009792.1, read as the reverse complement.
GACCTTGTGTTTAAGATGCTAATAAAGTACATATATCATTATATAAAAAATTTATTTTTACTAATTTGATAACTATGCTTAATATAATTGGGTTCCCCTGTAATAATAAGTATTTTTAATTTTATGCATTTGGAACCATTATTCTGCAAAGAGATCCATAGGTCTCACCAGGCTACTAACGGGATCCATGGCCCTAAAAAGAAGTAACAACACCTGAACCAGAGGAAGGTATGGCCCGAAGGTCAGCACTCCACAAGCTTCCCACCGGGTTTCATTGAAAGCAAGTTTCACACGGACTCCTACCACCTACGTAGACATTTATTAGCAAGCTGGTGCTAAAACAGTTCCAACCTACAGCTCGTTTTGGAACCAAGATCAGATTCTGGCTCCCTCTGGCTTTTCAGGAGTTCCAGCAGCCTCTCATAGGAAAGATTCATTCAAGGCAAATATTCTAGGGCAGGTGTCAGCCAGCTGGTTCTACACTTACATATTATACTATAATATCTCTGTTAAAACATTTTAAACTAAATTTCCGACAACATAACACATTGCCATCACCTTCACTCCCCTCCTGTGTTGAAAAACCTTACAATTCTTCCCACCTGTCTTGCAGTCACCTGATGAAATTTCCTAAATCACCTCATTAATAATGTTATAGCTCTTTTTAGCCCCAAATCTTCAACATGTGGTCTCCAGGTCAGGCGGTGTTTCCTTATCCCTTGAGATCAAGGTGAGGTCACCTCAAGTGGCCCTGTCCTCACGCACACCCTACCACCATTATTCTATCAGGGTCTGAGAAAAATCTAAAATTTTACCCCGCTTGGAAGCTAATAAGTTAGCCTGCTATTGTTTCATGGATGCTGGAAAAAGATATGAGACTCTTGGGTCAGAGACAAAGAGACCTTTGTTAGTCACAGCAGAGGAAGTAGAAGAACATGATGTTGGCATGGGTCCCCGCATCTCCCGAGTCCCACAGGGGATGACGCGGAGGGCCCAGGTAGATGCTATGCATGTGGTGGACTTGCATCGCAGCCAAAGAACATTGCCCTTGGGAAATTTATCACATGTAGAGTAAGTGGTAAGCAAACTTGCTCTTTGTCTGATGGGAGACAAGACCGCTTGCTGCAAACACAACCCCGAGGAAGGGTCCAGGCAAAGAGCAATCAGGGTCTTGCATCCTTGGTATACCCAGCAGTCGTGAGCAGGGACACTCAGGGCCCGCAGTGGATTGCCTCTTCTGACACCCATGGCTTTGTTTTATTGTCATCTCAGCACTTAATTTCCTGATTTTCCTCGTTAGCATGTTCTTATTTGTCTCTCCCAATGCGGTAGAAGCTCCAAGAGCTCAGGGTCAACTGTCCTTCCATTGCTATTAATAATTCCCCAGCACGAGGGAAAATATCTGGCCTGCAGAAGGCACTAAGTAAATGTTTGTTGAATGAATAAATGGGATTGGCCTCCATTTCCAGCAGGGGCCACAAATTTTCCACTTCAGCCAAACAGAATTCTTAGCTGTCCCCAAACATGCCCGGCCTCATGGCTTCAGCCTAGAGAAGCCTCAGCCACAGCCCTGCCCGGCACAGTTCACCTCCTGCAAAGCCCAGCACAAGGGCTTCTCTCAGTGTCTTTCTACCCATGAGTCTTCTCTGAACTTTTATAGCTCTCTTCTTTGGTCTCATGCATTATTAATATTGCTATCATCATATTCTTCTTCTCCATCATTACTATGTAGTTGCTAAGGCTTATGAGTCTTGTAAAAATGTAAATGTCCCTGGGTAAGGAGAAGAGAGACGAGGCCACAGCAGTAATAAAGAGCAGTGGTGACAACCTCTAGACATCCATATTACTATTAATACTTCTTTGCTATGTGACCTCAGGCAAGAAATTTAACTTGTCCAGACCTTAGTTTTCTCATCTGCAAAATGGGGATAATGATCACACCTACCTTCTAGGGTTATTCTGAAGATTGGATGAACTATTTTATGGAAAGGATTGAGAAGAGTGCTTTTTGGTTATTCCTGCTGCCACACTGCATGCCATGCTGGCTGCATTCTCCAGAGGCCCCCTTGGGAGTGCCTTATCCCGTTCAAATGCCAGCCCCTCGAAAGGACAGAGGTCATGACCTGCAGTTCTGCATCCCCTGCACCTCCTCACTCTGCCCCAAAACTCACGACTGCCGGGGGAGGGGGCGGGTGTCAGGAGCACATTGAGCAGATGTTCGCAGACGAAGTCAAATCTTTCACAGAAATGGGAGGTGTGTTCAGTTGATGCGGCCCCCGTGAGAAAGGACCATTCCATGACTTTGATTTTGGTCAAAAAGAAGAGACTCGCTCAGCAAAATTCCTTGGTGGTGGTTACTCCACGTTTCAGGTCTGGTAACAGAAGTATTAGCGTATGTAACCTTGCACAGGGTTTTCTGGGCTGTGGAAGGCAGGTACTTCTAAGTGGTCCTGGACTGGCCTGAACCAATCTTTCTCCTTCAGCACCTTTTTATTGAATAACAAGAAGTTACACATTCACAGAACTTCACAAAGCACCTGCAAATGTATCCTCCCCTTCAATCTTTACAATCCTAGGAGGTAGGCATGTCCACCAGCTTCATCATCCTCCCAGTTTACAGAGAAGGAAACTGAGGCACAGAGGCTACAAATAGTAGAGCTGATATTCAAACTCTGCCCCACCCCTACAGTAAGCAGACCAATGGGTTCCCAGAGATATCCATGTCCCAGTCCCCAGAACCTATGAATATGTTACCTTACATGACAAAAGGGACTCTGTAGATGTGATTAAATTAAGGATCTTGAGATGGGAGGATTATCCTCAAATATCCAGATGAGCCCAATGACACGGTTCCTTACGAAGAGGTCAGAGCCTTAGATTTGAAGATGCTGCCAACTTCGAAGATAAAGGTATTGCGAGCCAGGACATACGGGCAGCCTCTAGCAGCTGGACAGGGAAAGAAACGGCTTCTCCTCTAGAGTCCAGGAATGCAGCCCTGCCAGCACCTTAATTTTAGCCTGAGGCCCAGTTAGAACTTCTGACCTCCAGAACTGTAAGATAAATCTGTGTTGTTTCAAGCCACTAACTTTGTGGCAATTTGTTACAGCAGCAACAGGAAGCTGATACACCCCCAAAGCCTGCCAGGGCACCATGGTCATTTCAAGAAGCATATGATTTTTAAGTGAATCCATACTTGATAGGAACAGCACAGAAGGCACGTAGGACCCAGAAGTGCCCTCCAACTCCACTGTCTCACCAGCTTCTGGAACTCCCCGCTAGGGAACTTACACAGGCAGGACAGTGAGTGGCTTGAAACATGCCTTCTGGAGACGGCGGCCTGGGTTCATGACGCTAGCTCTGTTACTTACTACCTGAGCCTATAAATAAATAATTTAGCCTCCCCCTGCCTCAGTTTCCTCATCGCGGGTGGTAATGAAATGGGACGGTCCTCAAGGGCTGGGAGAATTAACAAATTCTTGGAGCAGTACTGAGCACGTGGCTGTTAGCTATTATTGTGAAAGGACTTCCAGTGCTTTAGAAGCTTGTTAAAATTTAAGCACAGTGGAAGGGGTGGCACGTGGGAAGAGGAGAGAGGGACAAGGAGGGATCACTTGTCCTGGAGCTGCAGACGTGCTATCTGATCTACTCTCCCAGCACCCAGGAGGATGAAATGCCAATGCCACACGGCAGGGGAGGAGAAGGGGCAGAATTCATGCCCCAGTCTGTCACTCCCAAAGCCCTGTCCAGAAGCACCCCTCAACCCCAGCAAGGGCAGACAGAAATTGGAGGGACCCTGGCAAGTTAGTAGATTTTCTGAGCCTCAGTTTTCTCATCTAGAAAATGGAGATGAGATGACTCATGACCACCTTCTAGGACCATTGGAAGAATCAAGAGAGATAATATGCACGAGATTCCATCGCAAACCGAAACATGCTATTCAAATGAAAGGGGAGAACATGATTCCTGGCAGGGAGAAGAAGTCCAGAGGGAACGGATCAAGGAAAAGCAGGGCTGGGGTGGCCCAAATGTGGACACAGCAGCTGGGAATGGGGAACAAGGACTGGAGCCAAAGAGCAGCCTGGTGTGCTTCACCCAAGGGAGTGTGTTTCGGAGGCTGGCTGTGGGCAGGCCACTGTGGGAGGCAGCTGGGCAGTTAGTCCATGGGCCAGCCCTGCCCCCCCAGGAGTGCTAGATTTCCACAAACTCCATTGCTCTTAATGAAAGAAGCAGTGGAGGCTCTGAAGGAAGCGTGTGAGCATTTCTAAGAGCCACTAATTCATTACCAGCAACCACAGCTGAAATGCTGAGTGGTGTAAGTCCTGGCTTGCCGTCTATCAGCTGATGGATTTTCCAGCAGGAAGTGGCCAGGCCCTTTGGGGTCATTTGGCAACCTGCCCCAAGAGCAGATGTTTTGTGGTGGACAGTAGGTCTCTGTGCCTCGTGTTCCTAGATAGGGTGGCCAGCTATCCTGGTTTTCCCAGGACTGAGGGATTTCCTGGGACACAGTACTTTCAGTGCTAAAACTGGGAATGGCTTGGGCACACTAGGACGAGTTGGTCACTTTGTTCCCAGGACTCTGCCCCGTCTGCCACCAAACCCTATTGAAAACTCTCCCCAACTTGCCCTGGAATAGCATGGCTTTCATGCCCTCAAGTTTGGATTCCCTGCCTAAAGCAGAGATCGGCATTATTTCCAAACAATTGCAAACATTGTCCATTTGCTGAATGCTTTACAGTTTGCAAAATGGTTTCCCATACATTGACATGTTTACTCTTTAGAACTGCAGTGCCCAACCCCCGGACCACAGCCCAGTACCAGTCCGTGGCCTGCTAGGAAACAGGCCGCATATCACAGCCTGAGCTCCTCACCACCACCACCCCCTCCCACCACATGCCACCCCCACCCCTCACTCCCACCCCCTGGTTCGTGGAAAAATTGTCTTCCATGAAACCGGTCCCTGGTGCCAAAAAGATTGGGGCTGCTTTATAATAATCTGAAGACCAAAGATAATAAAATAAAACTGTATTAGAAATGCTTTAGACTATAAGAGAGAGAAAACATAACTAGAATGACTTAAGCAACAGATTATATTTCTTTCCCAAAACAGAAAGTCTAGAAGTAGGCAACTGCTGGGTTTGATTCCACAGCACAATGATATCAGGGCAGTTGCCTGCAAATCTTCTGGTCTTCCCTCATGGTTGTAAGATGGCTACCACAGCACCAGACATCTAGTTTCATTCTAGGTAGGAATAAGAAGACCGATGGAACACTACCGCAGAATTCTATTCAGGTTTCTTTGGCCAGAACAGTGTTATGTGGCCATTAGGGAAATCAAGCTAGGGAGAATGAATGGATGGAGAAACAGATTAACTCGTAAATGATTCTCCTTGCAAATTAAATTAACCTTGAGAGATAGGTATTACATTTAGGGCCAGGTCTAGTTGCATTGTTGATTTTCCTTCCTGCAATATAGTGAGAGAACAGGGAAGGGAAGGGAAGTTGATTGATGGGTCCATCTGGTTATGCAGACAGAGGGAAAGCCCCTTCCAAGGGCCTAGTGATCTCTAAGGGCCTTTAATTAAAAATATTCCTTATACCAAGAGGTCATATTTTGGGGTGAAATTTCCTGAGCTCCTTCACTGTCTTTCTCTATCTGCAAAATGGGAGTGAAAATAGCATACTGTACGAGTGAGGGGAAATTTGCCCTTTCCCCCCAGAAGTTCCCTGAAAGATCAACTCACAATTAAAACAGGTTAATAAGAGAAAGGTTTATTTACCATGTTCATGGGGAGAATCACAGAGTGATCCTCAATATCCCAATGAAGTTCAGATATTTTATACCTGTGCTTTTGGAGGGGAGGGGATTTCAAAGAGAATCATTTACGAGTCAATCTGTTTCTCATCCATTTGTCCTCCTAGCACCATTTGTTGCCCTTAAACAGAATTACCTGTACTCCTGGCATGTAGGGTGAGTAAGAGAATGAGTGAAGACACAAACACTGAACACATCCCTGGATTCCTTCACCAAGTCTAACCAAGCCCTTGGACTTGTAACTTGGTCCAGGTGTAGCAGCTGCAGAAAGTGTAAGGGTAGGAGGCAGGCTGTGTGGTCCTGAGCAGCTTGCCAGGCCTCTCTGAGCATGTATCACCTGATCTATAAAATCAGGGGTTGCGTCTGACACAGAGTACAGCCTCTGAAGGGCACTAAACCTCTGAAACTCAGGATTTTCCTTTCTTGGGGAAAAATTACAGCTTCCTAACTGGGGTGGCTGTACACTGGTCTTCTTCCCAGGTTTCTGATCTGCCCAGGATGCAATAAGAGTCCTTTCTCATCTCTCGGGGCTGCCACCCCAACCTTCCCTGTCCCCTCCGCCTCTCCAGGCTGTGCTAACAGTGTCTAGGACGTACACGAGGAAGATGCCATTTGCTGCAGCGGAAATGAACAAGATGCCACCCCTTGTCATCTGAGGATTCTCAGAGAGTGGGGGACCGATGCCCCCTCAAATAGCCCTGCTCAAACAGCCCCCTCTCGCAGGGAAGGAAGAGCATTTTAAGACGCGACAACCTTGAGCCTCAGCACATCTGCTCCTGGCATGCGAATGCCACAGCGCGGCAGACACGCCGCGATGGTCCCAGTCATTAACTGGCTGTCAGGCTCCTCGGATGATGGAGCTAAAAATAGCGCGCTATAGATAGAACCTGCTCCCACGCAGGCGGGCACAGGCTGCAAAGGGAAGTGGGGAGCGGGGGCTGTGCGGCGGCTCGCTCCCCTAAAGGAACGTTCGTGCCCATCCCCAGCTCCCCGCCGCCCTCCTGGGCAATGTCCCGCTCCATTCCGCAGCATCCCTCCCTCATTAACCGCAGATGCTCCCAAATGTTCCAAATCCGCACTTGGCGGGAGCTCATTTGTATGCCGCACCCTGGATAAAAGTGATAAGGCCCCAAACACTCCAAGGAGACCGCGCAGATGAAACCCGCGCTGCTCGCTCAGGAGGCAAGCTATTTATAGAATCCAAATATCAGCATTTTCCACCCATTTACACAAAGCAATTTCAGCCTTTTCAGATGAGAGAAGAGCAGCGCAGGCCGCCATTCATTCGGGTGCCGGAATCACATTCGGGGCCAGGAAGCTCTGATTTTATAGGAAACCTCGAGGCAGGCTCGGATTAAAGATCAATGGCCACATAAAATGTAGGCTGTCATATTTTCGCTGTGAACATGTCCTGGTAATAAAAAATGTTGTTTTAGTAAATAAACTCGGGGAGATGTATTACCCGATGCCGTTTATGCCCCCCAACCTCACCCTGAGTGCTTGGAGCAAAGATGCAAAGGATGAGAGAGAGAGACAGGGAGAACACTGTCTTCCGAGGCCACAGCTGAGCCTGCAGCTGCAGGGGAAGCCTCTGACCTGCTCTCCATCTCCAGAGCCAACGCAGGGTGCTGTATATTTCTCTGGTGAGATGCTCATTTCACTGCTTCTTTAAGAAAAGTGCGAAATGCGTTTCCAAATGATGATGAGGCTGGCGGTTGAATAGGCTGGCCAACAGTGCAGACCCTGGGGACAGACAGAGTTGGGGTCAAGTCCTGGCCCTGCTGCATCCCAGCTGCAAAAGTCTGGGGAGTTACTTGGTCCTGCGAAAGCTCAGTTTCCTCATCTGTTAAATGGGGGATGAGAGTCTCTCCCTGACTGGGACGTAGTGAGGATTAAGTGAAAAAAAGCGGGAAAAGTGCCCAGCAGATCAGTAAATGGCAGATTTTATTATTATTGCGTCCAGAAGTTGGAAAACTAATCCAGGATGTCAGTGGGTATCATTGGCCTCCCTAGAGCTTAGGTCTTTAAGATTGATTAAGCATCTCCCAGTTTGCCCATGAAAAACATCGCTGGGGTTCCCCCATAATCTAATTTTGTTAAAAATAATGGGCAAAAAAGATCAGGGCAGAGATCTGGGGCCTTTCTGGCTGGCTGTGAAAGATGCATGGAAACATACACACACACACACACACACACACACACACACACACACACACACGGCTGAGTCCTTGCAGTCTGAGTGGTCCTCAGAAGGAACTTAGAAGTCTTTCCAACAGGTCCCAGAGCCCTGTGGTGCTGGGGCAATGGGGTGCTTGTGTGGATCAAGCATGCAGTTGCGCCTCCTTTGAGATCTCTTCACTTCCTGGCATAGGTCCTCGTGCATTCAGGTCCTCTCCAGACCTCCTGGGCACTTCCGACACGACCTCCTGATTTGCCCAGACCAGGCAGGGAGGGGAGCTATTATATGTAACAGAGGAATGGCCTGAAAAAGGGCAAAATGTTTTATGAGTCGTCTCTTTAACCACCTCCCCTCTGTGCACACTCTTCTGGGGAATTAAAACCTGCATGCCTGCCCAAGGTCAGTAATCATAGGGTCAGGGGAGTGTCCTTTGTTCCACAGGAGATGGCTCAATGGAATTGTCTGGGCAGAGGTCAGGAGATTGTCTTCACCAGAGATGCTATAGTTAAACAGCAGCAGCCCGAAGCTGAACACTCCTTTTAAAAGCTCTGTATTTCTGCTTATAAGTCTGCTATCCTAATTTGCTGGCAAATTAATAAACTTCTCTTTCCTTTTCCTCAAACCACTTGTCCTCGTTCTTCCTGCTGCCAACTTTCAGTAACAATAGAGCTGTCTTTTCTCAGGACCCTGTCTTCTCGTTCCTTGCTTCACCCAAACTCACCTTTCTCCCTGATGTCTAGCCCAGTCATTCTCCAATTTTGGTGTCATCAAAATTACCAGGACAGCTCCCAGACTGCTGAGCCCCCAGAGTTTCTGATTCAGTGTCCCTGGGATAGAGCCCAAGAATAAACATTTTGAACAAATTCCCAGATGATGCCAAATGATGTTGATACGGGGACCACATTTGGAGAGCAGGTAGGGTAAAGAAACCCATATGGAGAGTGAGGGACTGGGAAGTTCTGCTGTTAATTACGCATCAAATCTTGTAGAGCTGCGGTCCCCAACCCCAGGGCTGTGGACTGGTACCAGTCCGTGGCCTGTTAGGGACCAGGCTGCAGAGCTCCACCACATCCACACCCTGGCCCCTGTCTGTGGAAAAATTGTCTTCCCCGAAACTTAGGAATGGGGGTGGGGGGGCGCACAGCAGGAGGTGAGCAGAGGTCCAGCAGGCGAGCAAAGCTTCCCCTATGCAGCCACTCCCCACTGCTCAAATCACCACCTGAGCTCCGCCTCCCCCCCCACATCCTCCCATGGAAAAATTGTCTTCCATGAATCCCAGTCCCTGGGGCCAAAAAGGTTGGGGTCACTGTTGTAGAGCCTCAATGCATATGCTGTTTTGGTTTTGCTCGGCCTGTATCTTTTGAAACACAAAAATAACTCTGTAACAAGGAAGGACTGCTTTGGGGATGCGACAATAGAAGCTGAGGATGTCACACACAGAAGTAGCTAGATGAGGAGCCGGGCAGGAGCATTCCAGGGAGGAGAAGCAGCATATGCCTAGAGCCACATCGCCCTGGCTTTGTTACTCAAAAGAAACCGACTACCAGCTGTGGTCTCGTGGAGCCTCAACAGTAGGAGATCAGAGCAGAGACCCAGGCCCTTCCTTCTCACCACCTGTCCCTGCCCCTTGCTCCTCTCCTGGCACCTACCTGCCCCAGAACCACCAAGTCCTGCTGCTGGGTGCCTTGCCTTAATTGATTGTTTTCTTCATTGTACACTATTTCAGTTATCTGTTATTGCTGCATAATGAACCCCAACATTTACTGCTCTTAATTCTATGGATGCTGGGGTGGTTCTGCTGCTGGACTCACCTGGGCTCTCACATGCAGCTGTGCTCACCCAGCAGCTGGGCTGGGGAAGCTGCGCCATCTGAGCCAGGCATCTCTCTCCATGTGGTCTTTTGTGGCATGGCCATCTCAGGGCAATATTGCCAGCGCGGGAGGAGGGAAGCACGAGGCCTCCTAAGGTCTAGGCTCCAGAACACGCCTATTGTTACTTCTGCCACATTCTATTAGTGAGGGAAACTGGAAGGCAGGAGAGGAGGGAAAAGGACCTTGTTCCCTCCTGTTTTCTTCCTGTTTCTGTCTCACAGCCTCAGCAACAGCCCTTAGCCTGGCGGCGGCAGTTGCTTCTAATTTTTTCCTGCCCTTCCAGATTCAACCTAGATACCAGTTTTGCAGGGGTCCTCCCCTATTCCTCTAAGTCCTAATGGCCCTGACCTCTTCTGATCCCTAATCTTAAGGGTGGAGGATGCCTTCCTTCAGTTACTGCCTCTTTGACACCTCAGTGATCCTTTCATGCCTCTTCAATACTCTGTGCAGCCAATTCCCTGTATTAAATTATCTCTGTTAAAATAATGGATATATTAATAATTTCTGTTTTCCTGGCTAAATCCTAATACTTAGCACATCACCTAAAATATGCTCTGCTGCAAGTATCAGATACCCAACTGTTGTCGGATTAAACCATTAGGACGTTTACAGTTTACTCAAGAAAACATCCAGAGATTAACAGTCTGAAGGTTGGCTTGGTTTCTCAATAATGTTACAAAAGACCCTAGCTCTATCTTCCAGGTCTGCCATCTGTGAGGAGTTGTCTTTTCACCCGCATGCTTGTTACCTTGTGGTAGCAAGATGGCTGCTGCAGCTCCAGACATCAAGGCTACATTCAAAGGAAAGAAAACCAGGGTCTATTCTTCCTCAGTTCTCAATACTCCTTCTTTGGCTTCCTCTCACTCTCTCTTTTTCTCAAAATTTCCCCAATAGTCTTTCCCTTACATCTCATTGGCCCAAACTAAGACAATTGTCATTCCTAGCTACAAGGGAGGCCGATAAATTTAATATCTAGCAAAGGAGGATGGAATTACCATGACGGTCTGACGTCAGTCATCATTCCACCCCTGGGGCTCCACCTAGTATATCTATATATAATTATATATTATATAATGTACATATGTAATATATTTTACATATATACATTATATGTATATTGTATATTAGCATATAGGTATATAATATGTATATATGTAATATGTGTATATGACATATGAATTATATATTGTATATAATAATTATTCCCCTGTCCAGGCACAGGTCTACAGTCTTTGCATGTTAACTCATTTCATCTCCCCAGTGGCCCTGAGGGTTGGCAAGACCATGCAGTCAGCAGAAGAAAGAGCTGAGATTCTAGCACTGGAGACTACCTAGTTTTAAAAGTATATCCTAAGGAACAGGTGGTTGGCAGTTTGCCCTTGGTAAATCCAGGAAGACTTCCTGAAGGAGGGGTAGATTCGCCAGTTAAAGGAGAAAAAGAAAGTCGCCTGGGTGGGAGCTGGCAGTGGAGGAGTGGGTGGTCCATAGGCAAAGCCCTTTGCTCGTTTTCTCTTCCTCTCTCACCTGGCCTTAAGTCAGCAACTTCAAGAGCAGCTGCTTTATTTGGTTCCAGGGAAAGATGGTTCCAAGGAACGTTATCCGGATATGCTGACTGCACCGGCCCTCGCGGCTGCTGGAAGGCGCCGCGTCTCGGCGGATCAGACCTTTAGTGAGAGTTTCCGGTGGGTTACAAGGCACATTACTTCCCGCGTATGTATTCGGTGAGTTGCATAAACGCCATCCACCGTAGCTAAAGGGCTCCTTCTCCATCTGCATAATTTCCGAGGCTGTCAGTCGGCGCGACATGTGTGCACTGCGCCCCTCACCGCCATCTGGCAGCCTCTTTGAAATCATAGCTCCCCCGTACCCCCAGCTCATCCTCCATCAGGAGTGGGGTCCCAGCCAAAACCATGGGTAAAGCATGGGGACACAGGGGCCCCGGCGCGGTGACAGCCAGGATCTAGCTGTGTCAAGTGTTTTCCGACGTCCCCACAGCTCTTCCGGGCATCACCTGTGCGGGGTCCACTTGAAGCACACGCACGTGGCAACGAACAGAAATTGAATTTTCCACAGGATGCTCATCTGGGAGGCTCATTCCTCGGCTCTAGAGGCAACTAACTGAGAAACTGCCAGCAGCTGCTACTGGCCCCCACCCTCTGCCCTGGCCGGCCGCCCCTCCCAGGGACAGACAGGGCGGTCAGGGCGTGCGCTCCCCTGTGGCCGAGGAAGAGGCAACGGGAGGCCTCCGCCAACGATCCTGAGAAAGCCGAGAGAGTCTCTCATTTCGTGGGCGACTTAGGCACACAGAGGCTCCCGGGGATTCAGAGCGAGCGCGGGTGTGGGAAAGACACCGGCATCCACGCTTCGCTGCTCCTCTCAGCCCCTCAGAGGACAGAACGTTCTCCCGCAGGCGGGGTGCCTGAGAACAAAGGGCGAGGGCGAGGGTGTGGCAGGGAAGTGAGGGCGGGACAAACTGCTTGTTTGTTTCTGTATAAACCCTGAATCCTCTCCTCTGTTTCACTCCAACACCCACTAGATGGGTGTCACCCTGAGCCACGGCTCCCAAGTGTTGGTGTACATAGGAATTTCCCGATGGAGGTGTCAGGACCCGTCCAATCTGCAGGGCTCCTGACTCGGTTGCTTTGAGGTGAAGCCAGGAAAATGCGTTTTTAGTAAGCACTGTGCAAGCTTCTCTTGTGGGTGGTTCTCAGCCATAGTTTAAGAAATGCGGCCACGACGCAGACTTCCTTCTCCCTTCATTGACTCTCCCTAAGGGCTGTGGCAAGGATGCCAAGTTCGAATGCAGTGACCGAGCACTTCGCTTCATTCAGGCAGACCTCACTGTTGGCGCTTCCTCCTCTGCACCCCTTAGACGTCTTGTCAGCTCCCAGGACACACCTCAGACCATGTGTCCCACCTCAAGGGAGGACCCCCGCTTTCCTGTGTTCTCCCTCCTACAGTGCTTCTTGTGTCTCTTCGAAGGCGGGTACCAACCATGCAAGCTCACGTGTTGGGTCTCCCTGTTCCAGCAGCAGAAATGATGACACATTCCTCTGCATGTCCTCCGGTGCCTAGCGTGATGATGGGCTTTATAAATATTCCTGAGCAACCGCATTACATATTTATTAAGTACTTACCTTGCTTCAGGCCCTGGGCTAGCTGCTAGTGCAGAGAAGAAACAAGGTAGACAAATAATTTTAACTCAGATTGATAAATAGGACTTTAAGTACAAAGCATCAAACCTATCAGAGTGGCAAAGACTGGAAAAAAGGAAAATACCCAGCTTTGACAGAGGAGAGGAGGAACTCCCACAATGTGTGTAGGACTAAATTGGTGGGACTGTTCTGGAAGGCAGGCTGGCAATACGAGACTAAACTAAAAATGCCTGTTCCCTTTGATCCTAAAATTCTAGTTCTAGGAACTTTTCCTAAGGAAATAATAGAATGAGGATATGAATCTGTTCATTTGAGTTATTCCCCAAACATCCACTGAGAACCTACTATGCACAGGGCAGGTGCTAGGTCCTGGGACCAGAGTGGGAATCGAATGGGCAGGAGGACGTCAGAGTGTGGTTGGGTCCAGAGAGGATCACCTTGGTGGCATCTATAAGAGCAAAATGCCAACAGCAACCAAAGAGTTGGATACATTTTGCTATGGCCATGTAATAGCACACTAAGCAGTCATTAAAAATGTTGAGGCGTATCTCTAGTCATTGTGGGAAGAAGCTCTCTCTGACACTGTTGAGTAAAAAAATGCAAATTAGGAAACAAAAAAATTCTCATTACATAGAATTACACATAAATGTCTACTTGAGTACATACATAAAGGTGTCAAAAACGTCATTATCAAATGTCACAACGTTCAAAGAAATTGTTTCTGGTTGCCAGAGAGTTTTACATTCTTCTTTCTACCTTTCTGTATTTTAAATGTTCCACAAGAGTGTGTACAGAATACAAACATTATCTTTGTAAGCAGAATGAATGAATGTAAGAATAGGGAAAAATTTTTTGCCTTTTCTAGCTTTTAGAAAAATAAATTAAAAATAATTGAAAATAAAAAAAAAAATTTTTTAATTTAAAAGTAAAAAAAAAAAGTAGGGGAAAAAGCCAACCAGTATCACAGCCCAACCAAGGAACTAACTGCCTCAGAAGGCAAGACAGTGTCATGGGAGACCTGGAACCCCCCCACTCTGCCTTGTGTGACTTCTGGCCCCGTGGGGATTTGAGTTCGTGGGGAGCGGGGACTGGGCTGGCACATGCTAGATATCCGATAACCATTTGTGCCTTTGCGATGGCAGCTGCCCTTCTGCTGTGTCCTGAGCGGAAACACTTTTACCCCAGAGAGACTCCTGGGTCGCCTCTAATCTGACAACTGCTGGACTCCATCAGCCTTCCTCGGCATCTTCCAACTCTGAGACTCTAAGAGGCCGGGGCTGCCATCCCACAACAAGTCAGATCAGTCTGGGCCCGGGGCCAGGCTGGGATTTGGCCGGCTGGCCTGGGCCTCGGCTGTGCTTTCTTATCTGCCGAGACTCGCTGAACCGGCCAACTGACACGACACAGCTGAGGCAGTTAAATCTTCCTGAGCAATGCATGTGGCTGTCAGGATTATTCACAGTAGTGTGGGTCCCCTGCCCACGACCCCTTTTCCCCAAAGACACCCTTCCAAACCCGACTCATGACTAATAAACCCATACCCAAATTGATCTCACAGCTGTTCTTCAAATGTGGTGCCAGCCCTCGCATCAGAGCCAGGCTGTTTGGACGTGCAATAAATTGGGGCAATTTCTCATCTGGGGTTGTCACTGGTTTCAGAAACTGTTCTCATTCAGCAAAGGCTTTTCAGTGGAGACAGTAGCATGTCCTGGCAGCATCATGAGTTTGGAGAACAGGCTTTCTCCTCGCACCGGATACACTGGCACAGACGGACCCCCTCTATGTGCTGATGCCATTCAGTTCTATGGCTGCATAATGTGCTCATGAAAAAGGAAAGAAGACAGTGAAAAGAAGACAGCTTTTTTCTATCCAACCGAGACACAACTTCAAACACCGTGGCCCAGATATGGGCGGGAGGCTGGAAATTAAACACCAGTTGTTCAACTCAGTACTAGGCAGCTGGAGAGAGGGGGTGAGGTGCTTATTTGGAATAAAGTGTCTGGTGGTCCATGAGAGCTGCAGACTACTTTAAGGCCAGCAGTGGCACAAGTTCTAGAACCAGCAGCACAGTGGTGGTAGGAACAGCGGTGGGAGAAGTAACAATTATAACAAACATTTGCGTACAGCTTCGCTCTTTATAAAGTGCATTTCCATACGTAATCCCAATAGCCTGTCAAAATGATGCCGGCAAGTCCAGATTTTGTAGGGTGGGCCAGGAGGCCGGAGACCCAGGAACAGCCAATGTTGCAGTTGAGTCCGACGGCCAGCTGCTGGCAAAATTCCTTCCTGCTCAAGGGAGGTCAATCTTTTTGTTTTATTCAGGCCTTCAACTGATTGGATGAGGCCCACCCACATTATGGAGGGCAATTTGTTTTATTCAATATCCACTGATTTTAAAGTTAATCTCACCCAAAAGTGCCCTCACAGAAACATCCAGAATAATGTTTGACCAAATAGCTAAGCACCATGGCCCAGCCAAGCTGACACATAAAATTAACCATCACAGAAATGAAGACACTGAGTTCAGTAAACCCAGGCCTCCAGAAGGTCATACGCTAGTAGTGGAAGCCATGGTATGTTTGCACTAGAATAATCGTACGAGACAGGAAGGGATGCATGCTATGAAAGAGACACAGATAGTAGTACTCAAAATCCGAATGCATTTCCTTTAGCCATAGAAGGAGGTGAGGGAGCAAGGAACTCCTGGAAGGCTTCCTGGAGAAGGAGGATTTGAGGCAAGATCGTGAAGGGTGGATGGGATTTGGGTGGGTGCACACAGGGAGAGGAACATGACTCCAGGTGTACGGAAGAACATGAGCAAAGAGAGATTAGAATGTACAGGGGGCATCCAGGAATTCATTGTCCTGTGGGCAAGGGAAATAGTGAAAGAATTAACAAGCAATATGGCAACCAACAGAGTAGCCACAGGCCGTTGCACCCTGTTCATGCATACGAGCTAGATATCAACCCCAGCTATAGCTCAGGGTTTTGAACATGTTCTTTCTTGTCCCATTCCACATTCCTGTTCACCGTGTTCTTACTTATTTCTGTGCACGGTTACAGCTAACGATGGTGCCAGGCCGTGGGAAGCAGGCATCTACGGTGTTTGCGCTGCCTTGATTTCTCTCTGGGGAACCAACCCCTCCCCACTCTCCAGCTCATACTCTTCAGTTTCTACTTCCTCACTGGCTCTAGGTGGACCATGTGACCCAGCCCTAAGCCAATCAGAGCCTCACACTCCCACTGCTAGAGTGATTGGTCAGGAATGGTGACTGACACCACCACAGCCAATTATACACTGTGACCTTATTGCTGGATTGTCACTCTTCTACTCCCACCCTGAACATGAGAGGTGACAGGAGTGGAGCTAATGTCCCCATGGAGTTTGAGACATCAGTGGACAGAGCACAGAAAGGGAGAGAAGATGGGTCTTGGTAACTTCAAATCCAGCCCGCAGCATGCGGGGGAGGCTGTGAGACAGTGTGAGTCTGAGACCCACAGGCCGCTGGCAATGATTAAAAATCCCGATAATAATGTTAACAGCACCATTTTTGGAGCACTTACCATGTGTCAAGCACGAACATTTTGTTTTATTTAATCCTCTCAACCTTGAAAGATAGTTACTGTCTGCCATTTATGGCTGAGAAAACTACCCCAAAGAATTTAAGAAACATCTTCAAAGCCCACCTCAAAAGTTAGCAGTAAAATCAAGTTTTAAACCCAGGTCTCTCTAACGTTGAACCCCAAGCTCTTGCTGCTTCAACGATTCAGAAACACCTAGAAAGATTTTAAAAAATTACAGGAACCCAGGCCAACCTCTAGACATTTGGGTCACTTGGTCTGGGGTGGGGCTTGGGGATTGCAACTTTTCAAAGATCCCAAGGGACTCCTAACAGACAGCCGGATCAAAACCGCTGTACAAGGACATGCGGGATGAAGTTCTTGTTTCTGTAAAGTAGTTTCAGCCACTTCCACAAAAACCATGTGACAAACTCCCAGCAGCTCAGGGCAATTCTACGTTTCAATAAACACCTCCGTTTGAATTACCTGCAGGATTCGGGCCAGCCCCTGATTGATGGAACTGAGATCTGATTTAGAGGATGCAGGGGAAGGGTGAGGTATGAGCTAGACTAACAGAAGAGAATGCTTCTTTCTCTTTTTCATTTGGCCTGTCATTTTTAGAAAACACACTTTATAGTACTATGAAGTAACAGGAAGCAGCTGCTTTGGGAAACTCTGGGGGACGTCAGCTCCTGGCTTGTCACAGGGATAATCCATGTTCTGTTCCACTCCACTTACAAGAACAAATTTCCCTGTGAAAAGCAGGATACAGAGTACACAGCGGGTCCCACCGCACACTGCCACAGCAAGGGCCCGGTAAGGGCCTCGTTAAGACGGGGCATAAGCCAGCCCTCCACGTCCCAGGGTCAGTTGATTCTGTAGTTGTTGGGGGAGTGGGAGGGAGTTATTTGGTTTTTTCCCCCGGAGGCCGGCCAAATGTAATCATTCAGGAATTCCTCTCTGAACATTCTCCTTTGCTTAAAAAAAAAAAAAAAAAAAAATGCGGGACTGCAATTTTGTCTTTATGGCCTCTCCCAGGAGATCAGCTTTTATTTCAAAAGTAAAACCCCAGCACAAAGGGTAAGGAAGCTTGCAAACCTTTTGCGGATGGCTGTACAGCAAGGGCTTTCATTAAAATGCTTCTGCAACTCCTGTGTTATTAGGAAAATGCCTTTCACGCTTGTTCTCAAAATTCTCCATGTTCCTTCTGATTTCATGATTCTGAATCTCTCATGTCTAGCACAGTACCTGGCACACAGTTAGTATTAACCAAATTTTTTGTTTTTTGTCTTTTGTTTTTTTAAAGAACAGAAAAGAATACCTAAGGGCCAACTGGCTTCCTTCATCATCAGCGAGACTGCACGGGCTTCAGTAGTACATGAAATGTGAAATGATTAGCAAACTGTTTGAATTTTCATGGAACATTTCACCATGGGGGAAAATTTAAGAAAAAAATTCAAAGGCAAAACTCTCCTGTGTTTGTTGTTAGTATTTTAATGAGTTCTACAAACAGAAAAATTCTAAAACTATATTCAGAGAGAAGAAAAAAGGAGAATAATAGGTCCAATGCTAGGGAGGATGGTATCTGTTTCTAAAAGGCAAGAGAGAGATGTCTGGGCCCAGGATTCAATTCAGCATTCTTTGGCTACAGCCTAAGGCGAATCAATCTTCCTGTGCCAGTTCACATTTCTCCTTCTTGTCCAAAAGGCTATTGGGAGGGTCTCTGATAAATATCTCACTAGATAAAGATCTTCCAGGTCTTTGGCATTTCCGAAATCCACATTGACCCCATCTCCAGAAGAGATGAAGTGATCTGACATGACTTATTCATAGTGAACCCATAAGGGTGCTGGGTGATTGCTCCTTTCTTCCACAAGTGTGCCCAAATTGTCTGATAATTTTATAAGGGCTTGGAGTTTCTGCCATTCACCCTTTTTTCCTTAAAAAAGAACCAGAAAACCTCTTTTCATCCCTGGCACTCTCCTGCTATTCCTATACCTCATGATTCCTCAGGGAACGCTGACAGCAGTTCTGTGTTCAGATCAGCAAGTTTTTCAGTGTCCTGGAGTGCGATTTAGCTGAGCCTTGGGAATGGCACTAATAATAAAAAGGAGCTAGACATTCCTTCACTATTCTCCCAGTCACAAGGATCAGTTTGTTCCCTAAACAATTGCTTAAAGGTAACCTCCCTGAAGAAGCTAGAAACGAACCTAGTATGGTCGTAGTCTGTTCTGGTTTCAACACATGCTCACACTCTAAATAATAACAGCTACATTTACTAAAGAGCACGGCGTGCCAGGCACTGTGCTGAGGGCTCTACCTTATAGGCTTGCAAAGGATCCTTGCAACAACTTGACGAAGTAGGTACCGCTATTAGCCTCTTGTGCAGATGAGAAAACTGAAGCCCAGAAAGGATAAGTAACTTCTCGCAGGTCACACAGCTCATGGGTGGCAGAGCTAGTATTCCAACCTGCATCCTGAGCCATGACGCTACACTGATCTGTCCATTCTTTGTCACTTTTTCTTTGAGCTTAGCTTGGAAAGCCCTTCATGATGGGGATGGAATGATGGGAAATGCTTTCTTCTCTTCTGTTAAAGGGTTTTGCATCAGATGATGAGTTGTTCTCAAAGCCCTCTAGGTAGCTCTAGCACACTGGCCCCAGCCTTCACGGAACCGGCCCCCAACTCCCCTGCCTCCGTGGGGCTCCTCCTGGTTGAGAGCCCCTCCCCACCTCCCCCTCTCCAGCCATGACCCACAGGCTGCTGCCTCCCCACTCTCCACGGGCACAGCCCACCAGGCTCTTAATCTGCCTCCCGACTTACCCCTGTCTGTCCTTTCAGGAGCCACGGGTCCAAATGAGCTGGGTGGTCAGGACCAAAGTCTCTTCCCTGGAAGCTTCATCCCCAAGGAAAGATTTGGTGTTGTGGGCTGAACTATGTTACCCCCAAATTCATACGGTGAAGCCCTAATTCCCAGTTCCTCACAACGTGACCTTATTTAGAAATAGGGCCATCACAGATGTAATTTTAAGTTATGACGAAGTCACAGGGGAGGTGGGTGGGCCCAATCCAATATGACAGGTGCCCTCACAAAGAGGGAAAATTTGGACCCAGGCACACACAGAGAATGCCATGGGAAGATACCGGCGGAGATGGGGCGATGCCTCTGCCAGCCCAGAGACACGTGAGATGGCCCGCGAACCACCAGAAGCCAGGGGGACACGTGGAGCGGGTGGTCCCGCGCCATGCTCAGAAGGAACCAGTCCTGCCGACGCCTTGATCGTGGACGTCCAGGCTCCAGAACTGTGGGACAACGCACTTCTGCTGTTTGAACCACCCATTTGTGGTACTTTGCTACGAATCCCTAAGAAACTAATACACTGAATATCAAACGATAGAAGGAAAGAAGAAAATCCCAGTGAACAAAAGCCTCCAGCTCCGGGAAGCCTTCCCCCCAGGCCCTGACTGTGGTCCTCCGGAAAAGGCCAGCAGATGGCGTCCAGACGGTGTCGCAGGGATAACGTGCTAGTGTGTTCGCTTGCGGCGCCTTTGGGCGGGGAGATTGTGAGGCTGGGAGGGAGTAAAGCCCCGCCCCCCATGAAATACCCCCCCTCCCGCCAGGGCTCCGTCTTGTCCCAAGTCTGGGTGAGGGATCCCCCAACGTGCTCCCTCCCTTCGCCCCTTGATCCTCTCCCGTCTTCCCTCCCCTGCATGGCCTGGTGGCCCTCCGCTTCCTCCCTTCCTCCCTTCCTCGCTGGCCCCCTGCTAGACTCACCCTCAGGCCCCAGCTGAGGACAGGACACGCCCACTGGGTCCCCGCTGTGTCTGTGTGGCCAAGCACGTGCCTGGGCCACGGTGCACACCTGTTAGGTGCATGGGGGGCTGCGGGGGCACGGGAGGAGAATGAGAGCCAAAGAACTGCGAGGGTGGAAAAGTGGAAAGGGAGGGCAAAGAAGAAGCAGAGTATTTTCAAAATAAAGGGGGCAGTGAAAAGGGAGAGAGAAAGAGGACAGAGAAAGAATGAGAGAAGGCGGAAAAGAATAATGCCCCGCATTGTCCGTATGGGGACAGCATCCTGTACACAAGCTCACATTGAGATTTCTGCAGCAAAGAGGGGTAAAAGAAGGCTAGAAAGAGCCTGCATGGGTCAGGTCAGATTTCCTAAAACTTCAGGTTTGCAGAAACTTGGGCGGGTGCTCACGGGGTGTGGCTCTGTAGTGGGGCCTCTGCAGCCACAGCCAGGCGGAGATGGAGCCCCTCCTCACCCTTCCTGTTTCCAAGACGGGAAAATGCTCAGGGCAGAGCCTTTCCCCGGCCGCTGTGCTCTCATGTCACGGCTAGGGGCAGTTTGGGGCCGAAGGTTCCCAAGAAACTGTAGAGAGCACACCGTTTGTTCAACGGTTGAGAAAAAGTGCTTTATTCTCAATCAGAGAAAGTTAAAGATGAGATACAGAGAGAGAAGGTTTCCTTTGGGAAGCCAAGTTCTTCTATAAATAGTTCCAGACTCCTCCTCACCTTTACCCCTAATAAACCACAATTTCCGTTGTCCCCTTTGCTGGGAAATGGCTCCATGGCCATCTTCCCTACTTGCTGCCCAGCATCCCGCTATCCCGGCTGCAGCTGGTCTGGGCAGCATCTGGTGGGACCCCGTGGGGCCTACAAGCATTGCAAATGTCCCCTCCTATAGGATTTCTCCTTGGGCCAGCTGAGCATATTCTTGAATGACCAGAGGCAGCTGCAGAGACATTTCTGCTATCACTCAAGGATCCTGAAGCTTGTCCAAGCCCAGCTCCCCCTGCCGCATTGAGAGGTGAGGGATTGGATAGGGCAGAGGAAAGAAAATAAGACTCAAAGCCAGGCAAATCTGCCTTTCAATACTGTCCCTGCCACTTGTCATGTGACCGTACGCACGCGACTTCCATCTTTCTGAATTTCAGTCTCCCTCTGCAGGAGGGGAATAATGATATTCGCTTGCAAGGCATTGCGAAGATTAAATGAGATAACATAGGGTGAAGTGTGAAGAGCCTAGGTCTTTAGTAAATAGCAAGTGTTCCTATGTTTGCTGTTCTGTGGGCTATCCGCTGACGCTTCTCGGGGGTGGTGGCTTACTGTTTCCAGGGTGGTATGTGGGAGGTGGGGGTAATGGCAGTGGAAGGACTTGGAAGACTTTTGGAGCAAAGCCCCAAGCTGTTCCTGCACTGGTCCATATTCTCTAAACTTTAGGCAATTCCGCAGCTTTTGAGACCCTCCAGGGACTCCCCGTAGAAAGTTGTCCTGGAATTGAGCTGGTTCCTGTAAATGGAAGTTGACCTCAAAACCTCCCCTTCTAAGATGGCAATGGTTGGAAGCAGTTCACTGCTGCTCCCACCAGGTCCTGTGTGAGTGGCCTTTCCTACCTTGGGGCTGGTAGACTCCCAGGGGTTGGGGGAACCCTCCAGGGCTGGCCTCGCCCCATGCAGACAGCTCTGTGTGGCTGGGCACATCTGCACTGGGCCAGCACCTCAGTTCTTCCCAAGTCAGCCAGTGCAGTGGACAACAGTTTACAGATCCTTCAGAGAAAAGAAGGAGACCCAGCTGGCATTGACCAGTGGCACTGATGCCCAGGGCAACACAAGGCCTCCTCAGCATCCCTGTGTTAGATTAGGTCTGGAAAGACTAACTGCGCATGGTCCCCACGCTGTTGGCTCCTAGTGTCTCTCTGTGGAGTCTTCATGGTCCAAGATGGTTGCTCAAGCTTCAGCCATCACACCTGTATTCTTCTTGCTTCCCAGTGGCCTCCCCAGCCAGTGACCATCACTGAGCATGTGCCTTTACTGATACATGTGGTAGTTTTAAGCACATCTGCAATTGTTTGACACTCCTACATAGGTGGGAGTCTGTGTCGCCTCCCCTTGAGTCTGGGCCAGCGTTCGTGACTTGCTTGTTACCAATAAAATGCAGTGGAAGAAAGGTGCATGCCCCATGCCAGAAAGGTCATGCAGCTTCCAGCTGGTACTCTTGGGATGCTGTCTTTTGGGGGGCAGCCATCATTTAAGAAGTCTCACACCCCAGGATCAACATGCTGAAAAGGTCACACCTGAAGAGGAGTAGCATTGTTATAAAGACTAATAGATGGGAGTCAGAGGGCCCAGTGCTGGCTGCTGGTCGGGTGGCAGTCCCTGAGAAGTGCCTCCTTTCTCTAGCCTGTTGCAGAAGCTCCAGCCATCACATCTGAATTCTGTGTTAACAACAAGAAGGCACAAAAAGGTGCACTGCTTCCCTTTTAAGGAAAATTTCCAGCCATCCTATACAATAATTTAGCTTACATCTCATTGGCCTGACCTTACCACACAGTTATACCAGCTGGGAAATCTAATCCACTGGAAGGGTGGTATTATACCCAGTTAAAATGGGGTCCTACGGGGAAGGGGGAAATGTTGAGAAAAAAACTAGCGGTTTCTGGCAGTGCTCAGTAACTCTCGGTCAGGTAGATAAATGGTCCAGCTGGCCTCAGCCCTTTCCAACTATGCCGCGGGGTGGGGGTGGGGAGAGGTCCCACCCACTGCATTGGAGGCCAGTTGACCTCTAACTGGTGCCAGCTTTGCCTGCAGCAGGCTGTGACTACTGCCCGATCGAGTGGGAATCAAAGGGAGGAGGCCGGCTCAGGAGAGGTGGATGGGGCGAGGCAGAAGCAGCCACTCTTCCATCCTTGGCATGTCGGCCTCCTTCCTGTAAGCAAGGCCCCAAAGTCATGGCTGGGGCAGCCGCTGGGCACAGAAGGGCTGAATGACCAACAGTGAGGCCACCAGTGGAGTGGGGATGGCCAAGGACAAGACTGACCTTCATTTCCCAGGACGACTTCATCACCCCAGGACTTCATCTGCTTAGTTACCAGAGGGGTCTCACTGTCCACCCCCACAGGACGCAAACTGTCACCTTGTGGCCACAGTCAGTGGAAGTGTCAGCAGTCCTCTGGGCAGGTGCAAAGATTCCAGCTGACAAATGTGGAGCTTCAGGCCAGAGAGGGAGGGTAGAAGCCCCGCTCGGCCTCTTGAGTCCCAAAAGCCCTGTTCTCACCTTGGGACCTGCCACCTCCCTGGCTAGAGGATGTAGAATCTTCCGAGAAGGTTGGGCTATAGCAGGTTCCAGAAACGGGCCAAGTCACAAGTTTCTGCGTCTGAGAAGGGGGAGCAGGGAGCAGAATTTGGGCAAATCTAGGCCAGGTTCCCGCATGCTGAGTGGACAGGACTCCTGCCTGGCTCCAGCTCCCCTGAAGCCTTCTGCGCTCACGAGCATTTCCACCTCGCTCCAGCCCAGCCTCCTCTGCTGACGCCAGGGCCCCACAGACCATGCCCCCGCCTGGGGCAGAGTCCTCTGTGTGCTAGGAGTAGAGGGTTCCACAATTCACAGTCTCTTTAGTCCTCAGGAATAAAACGTGTGTATTTGGCTTCTAGATAATTCCTCACCACCTTCACCAACACCCAGACCAAGACACCACTGGTCTCTTTGGAACCTGCGCGTGGAGGTGGGCAGAACGCTGCACCTTCGTCTACTTTGGCAGAGCGCTCGTCCCAGGCCAAGCGCTGCGCTATGCACTTTGCACCTGGTATCCTGTTTCGTTTTCTCTTCAACCTTGTACAGTAGAGGCCATTGCTATTATCCCATTTCTCAGAGGAGAGAACTGAGGTGTGCAGAGGTATACTTGCCCCAAAACCACATCCACTTCCCTTCCACAGGGAGGCCCCAACAATTACCCTGTGGGGAGGGAAAAGAGGACACCTATTAAATAAAAAAAGTGTGGCCTCACCTAGTGGCAAGGACCTTGCAGATGTGAATTCTGTCTCTAGATCACTCGGTCACCCCCCTAGTGTCACAGTGTGTTAGAGCTGGGCCGTTCTGGGAGAGGATAAAATCGAAATTCTCACTTTACAGGTGAGCAGTCAGGAAACTGAGGCCAGAGTGGGGAAGCTCCTTACCCTGACTTTGTGTCCGCAGGTCCAACACGCAGCCTGTTCTCATTTAGTTTGGGCCTCTCTTGTCCCTGGTAAGTTGCTATTTTTAAAAGGCTTATCTTTGCTTAAAATGTGTTAATAAGTATTTTTTTAAAAAAAGTATTTCTGTCCTGTGGGCACATTTCGATTTCCCCTCAACTTTTCATTAACACCAGGTGCAAAAAAGGCTGAGGTTGTTATACAGAGACCAGAAAACCCTATCGGTGTACTCTGGGAGGACAAACAGCTTCGCTGGACTTAGCATCTAATCCTGACAGCCCCCATCCACCTACATCACAAGTATCATGCTGAACACTTTACAGCTGCTGCATGCCACGCTCCAGTTTTTGAAGGAGGAAATCCTCTTTACTTTTCCCATCTTGTAGCTGAGGACACCGAGGTTTATCTGGGGAATGTGCCCAGGATTACGCACTTGAGAAATAGCAGAACCAGCTCTAGAGGAGGGTTGGCAAACCACAGCCCACATGCAATATCCTACCAGTTGCCTATTTTTGCACAGCTCATGAGCTGAGAATAGTTTTGACACTGTCAAACAACTAGGGAAAAAAACATCAAAAGAAGACTTATTTCACGACTCATAAAAATTATATGGAATTCAAATGTCAGTGTCCACAAATAAAGTTTTATTGGAACACAGCCATACTCATTTATTTACAGATTGTCTGTGGCTGCTTTCGAGTAGTTGCAACAGAGACAGCATGACCAGCAAAGCCTAAGATATCTACTGCCTGGCCCTTTACAGAGGAAGTTTGCCCACGACCCCTGCTCTACAGCACAGGCTTTTACCCCTGTTCCAATGTTTCCAAGAAAGCTCCAAGGCTGGTGTCAGAGCCCTGAGCACCAGCGTTTCCAGACCCTACCCTCGGAATGATGCCAGACAAGCCATTGAAGTCACCAAACTTCTTTGGGGCTTAACTACAAAATAAGGATAATTATCATCCACTGCCTGGCTCCGAAAACTGTCAGAAGATGAAAACAAGATAAAGTATGTGAAAGCATTTTGTAATCCAGAAAGCGCTCTATAGAAATGGGAAAGATTACTGTATTATTTGACTCAGAGAAAGGAGGCTGGCATGAAGAGAAATAAACCAGTTGTGGGTGGAGTGGGGTAGGGGCTTGCCTTGCTTTTGAATGATTCATTAATAAAACAGACCAAACCTGCCAGAAATGGCCTTTGTCATAAACCCCACACTCATGTCACAGTTTCTTTGGCCCTGAAGAATGGATTCATCTCTTATTCACGTTTGGGGCCAGTGTCTGCCCCAGAGAAATGGCTTACAGGGCATCCCTGGGTTTGGGCTTCTTTCCCAAGAAATGGGCTTCCTCCATGAGGTTATCTTAAGGTACTAGGAAGACTTCCCTGCCCTGAAATTCACTCTGCTCTTTTCTGCTCACTGATTTGCAAAATTTCAATTTCTAGAAATAGAGATCCGTTTCTATTATTATTCCAAATCTGTTAAAATAAATATTTCCGGACTAGGCTAACATTAAACCCTAGCGGTTATTTCTATAGTGTGAACAAGTTAGTTGATCATTTTTTCAACAAATATTTGCTAAGATTCCACAAAACGTTATTACAGTAGAGCAATGGGCCCCCAGAAAAGAGGTAATCAAGGGAAAGGCAGGGGAGGCTAGGAGGGCGAAACCAAATCTGGTGTGGTCACCACTGTGCTCAACCAATCTCATTTTTTTCAAGGTGTTTAACAAAGTGAAGAGAGGGAGGAGAAGAAGAAGGTGCAGCCAGAGTTCCAGGAGGCATGGTTAGCGTTGGAATCCTTTTGCCATAGGAAAGGGTGAGAGGCAGCAGAACCTGAGAGCTGAGTTTTGGAGAGACACATTTTGATTGTGTGAAGGGAGATTCGGAGCCACTGCCTGAAAACTCTGGAATGGGGTCTGCTGCTGCGAGTCCCCTCCCACTCACAGAGGAACCTGCTGTCCCCAGTTCTCAGCACAAAAGCCAATCTGGAAAGACAGCAGCCCTGCTCTCCTCTGTCCCCCCAACCCCCTGCTGGCACCATGGATGCCTGACACTCAGCTGATCTTTTAAAAGTGAGAGACAAACAAAACTGTGCACAGAATTGGATGTTCATTTCCACCATCTGCATGGCAATACAAGTTCAAGTTATAATGGCATCCGCTCTCCATCAGTATTAGGCAACCATTTAAACATCCACAGCCATTTACTGGTTATAAACACACACTAAAAAAAAGGCAGCAAGTGGCATGTGGCCCCGCACCTGCTGCCTCTGTGTGCAGCAGCAATTTCATGCCTAGGAAGCTCTGGGCTCCATGGGGAAGGCTCCATAAAGCAGTGTGGCTGGTTGTGTGTTTTACTTTTTCTTTTTCCTTTTTTTCCTGAGTAACAGCATAAACCAAGTTGGCCCTGAAGTACACTTATTGCAAATAGATGGGAATAAATAGAAAATAGACAATAACCATAAATACAAACCAAAAAATGCAGAATTTCCTCATGTTAAAAGGCTCATTTGCTTTTAATTTGTAGATACAAACCGATGAGAATTTTTACTGGCCTTCAGGAAAAGTTAGCAGGGGACACTGTTCAAAAGGTCCCTGCCTGTCCCCACCAGCAGGAAGGTTTGAGTCACCAGGCAAGGGAAAATAGCACATAAATTGGATGCGCTGAGAGCAGACGATGGAAATTGAAAGAACAGAGAAATCAATGCATTTTATAGAGAAACAAGAAAAAGTTTATCCAAAAGCTGTGAAAATGTTTTCTGGCTCAACTTTTTGTCTTACAAAGGGTTTCTCCACCTCCTTCAGACCTGCTCCCGGCCCTGTTATGGGCCCTTTGGTGGACGCAACCTCTGAGACCTGCCTCAGTTCTTTCCTGAAGTAGCTGTGTGACTTTGGGTAAGTCATTCTCAGAATTTGTTTTCTTACCTGGGGAAACTTAAAATGGGGAATGTCATTAGACTAGTGTATTCCTAGGGACCCTTGGATCTCACATTTCCAGGTTAATTATCCAAAAAAAGGTTTAGTTTGGTTTTTTCCTGAGAGCTTCCTAACTAAAATTATCTTCTGTCATTATGCCTTAAAAGACCCATTTATTGTCCACGACCAAGGTTTTTGGAGGGAGGAGCACGGAATAACTCTCAGCCTCTTATCCGGCCAGGAGCTCCAGGCTCTTCCTGAAAGCTCCGTTTCTGTAACGCGATCCCTGAGACAAATCAGGCAGACTTTCCCACGGGGAGCACCACGCTCAGCTCCTCTGCTCTGTCCCAGGGGCTGTTTTCTGCCTCCCTTTTCCTCTGAAAACCAGTGTCGAGCTGGTGCTCTGCCTTGCTGTTCATCAAGCCTGGCTAGCTGGAGCCCAGCGCAGCTCAGTTTGCCTCCCATCCACTTTAGAATAAAGGTTACTTCTACAGAGCTAGAACAATTACCACCCAGGCCCTATAAGCCTAATCCTATTTGGGGCTCTAATTCGAAGCCTCATATTAGGAAAGCTGGCACTGATATTGAATTATTACACACCAGTGTGGACTCCAGTCCACTTCTCATGATAACCAGTGAAACCTGGAGCAAGTCAAATTGTACTTTCTCTCTGGGAGCCCGGAGGGTGGCAGGTGAGTATGAACATCACTCATAAATCCAGTATTATTAACCCAGGGGAAATTTGTTAGAAAAACACTGCCTCAAGTACTTTTAATCTCCTTTCTCTGCACTTCTCAAATTGTCACTAGTTCCTAATGCTACCTATTTCTTACCTCTTACCCTTTTCCCACTAAAATCTACCCTCAGGTGATCTTACTTGGGTCTTGACTCAAATGTAAAAGAAAGGTAATTAAAAGAATGAGGACTGACAGCGTGTTTGATGGTATCAAGACATTATTGTTAAATTTTTTAGGTGTGATAATGGTATTATGACTTAAAATGAGTCCTTTACTTTAAGGACACACAGTGAAATGTGAGTGATACCCAGAAATGATGATGAGATCTGCTTTGAAGTAATAGAGGGGAGGAGGAGTGGCTGGCGGTACAGGTGAAACAAAATTGGACTTGATATGTGCCAAAGCTGAGTGATGGATACTAGGCTTCATCATTATCTTTTGGTATATATTTGAAAGTTTCTATAATAAAAGGTAGTGGGTTTTTTTTAAAGCCCACTTTTAGGGAAACATCTGATAAATTCATCCAAACTAAGATGTCACTAACTGATAAAGATAAATAGCAGTTGTCTATTTCCTGAGGCCCGTATTTTACTGGAGGAAAAAAGGACAAGGACATGAATTGAACGGTGGCGAGTCAGGCAGGAGCAAAGAGAAGGGGACAAGTGGACCACCTCAAAAATGGCCACTGAAACTAAGAGCTCTGAATAGCGTTCTAGTCTCACTTTTCTTTATCTGAACTAATAGGATTTAATAAAGACCAGGCCAACGAAGACAGCTACATTATTTTATAAGACTGTTTTGGTGCTATTTTATTGAAAATCTGAAAATCTTTTCTTTTCTTTTTTTTTTTTTGTTAACCACTATTTAATAACAGCTACTATCAGACCTATATATGAGACTCCTTGCTAAGTACTTTACATACATAATTTCATTTGATCTTTACTTCAATCCTGTGGGATATTATCCCCATCTGACAGAGGAGTCAAAAGTAACTTGTATAAGATCACTCTGCCACTAAGTGGCAGAGCCAGGGTTGAAGACTGGCCTCTTACTTTGTGGTCACTGTAGTTCGCTGAAGACTGGTCATTGGATGATTGACTGACTTCTCTCATAGCATACAGACCATTTAGCAAAGGTGTGCTAAGTCATTAAGTCTTGACCCATCTTAAAAACAGTAATTAGTATTTTAGGCGGGGCGTGGTGGCTCACGCCTGTAATCCTAGCACTCTGGGAGGCCGAGGTGGGTGGATTGTTTGAGCTCAGGAGTTCGAGACCAGCCTGAGCAAGAGTGAGACCCCGTCTCTACTAAAAATGGAAAGAAATTAATCGGACAACTAAAAACTATATAGAAAAAATTAGCCGGGCATGGTGGCGCATGCCTGTAGTCCCGGCTACTCGGGAGGCTGAGGCAGGAGGATCGCTTGAGCCCAGGAGTTTGAGGTTGTTGTGAGCTAGGCTGATGTCACAGCACTCTAGCCCAGGCAAAAAGAGTGAGACTCTGTCTCAAAAAAACCACAAAAAAACAGTAATTAGTATTTTAAATCATGAAATAGCTAAAAAATGATACCAGACTAAAACAAGGTCATAATCTATGATGGCCAATAAATGAAAGATTCATTAGGCTAGTGAACTACACTGTAGATCAGTGTTATTGGAATAGTACTAAGTGGGCGCAATCTGGGGTTTGGCAAGTGTGTTTGGGGAGAAGAGAGGTGGGAGAAGAAGAGGAGAAAGGTGGGCAGGGGAGTGTTGGTCACTTTATATGCCACAGGCCTCGCAGGTTGGATTCTCTGGGAAGCAGATACTGAAAAGGTAAGAGAGCAAAAGGTTTATTGGGGAGTAACAGCCATAAAAGAAAGCGGCGGAAGCAGGCCAGGGCAGGGGGAGCCATCAGACTGCGATGCAGACCTAACGAAGTGTCCGCCAGCCCAGCAGGAGGCCCCAAACCTGCACTGGGTGGAAATGGCCAGGCCCTTGTACCTGGGCCTTGCTCAGAAATTGGCAGATGGGAAGGACTTTGGCTCAAAGACAGGCTTGAGCTAACCTTGAAGGAGCTAACAGTGGGGAAGCTGTGAGCTAAGCACACTCCTTGCAGCTGGGTAGCAAGTCTTTTCTTGCAAGATCTGAGCAGTACCTTTTTGCGTCTGTCACCCCAACTAAAATTTTTTTACTTCTATTCTAAGAGAGATGGAAAACCACTGAACAGTTCAATCAGACATGATGGGATTTCATACATAGTTATAATATATAAATATTTAATAATACCTACTGAATCATTCATACCACAAATATTTGAGTGTCATGTGCCAGTTGCTATTTAGGTGCTTGGGATACATGAGTGAACAAAACAAAGATTCTGCTTTGGCGAGCCTATGTTCTAGCCAAAGGGGGAGAGACAAACAAGAGGACATAATAAACACATAAATTACACAGCATGTTGGTCCTTTACTCCTCAGTGTGGTCGGTCCATGGGCTAACAGGACTAGAACCATTTAGGGAGTTGCTAGAAATGCCAGACCCACCCCAGACCTACTGAATTAGAATCTGCATTTTAACTCCATGTGATTCTTATGTACACCAAAATTGAGGCCCCATCTTGAATTTTAAGACAATTTTTAAGACAATTTTAGACAATGTTAACATAGGGCAGACAGCTACAGTATTAAAAAGGGTAGTCAGGGTAGATCTCATTGAAAAGGAATAAATTTGATAAAAAGAAAGAAGGAAATGAGTGAGTTAGCCAAGCATCCGAGTTAAGAGATGGTCCAAGGCAAGGGAAATAGCTCGAGCCAAGGCTCTAAGGCAAAGTGTGCCTGGAGTGTCTAAGGAACAGCAAGATGGCCAGCTAAGCTGGCACAGAGGGGGCAAGGGTGGAGAGTAGAGAAGGGTCAAAGGTGGAGCTGGGATGGCCAGTGCTTTAGGGCTTTGGAGACACAGCAAGGCCTTGGACTTATACTCTGACTGATATGGGAGCTACTGGAAGAGTTTGAGAAGGAAAGGACAGGATCTATGTTTCCAAAGGATCACTCTGCCTGTTGTACTGAGAATAGGCTGTGAAAGGGTGTGCGTAGAACCAGGAAGACCTTTTTTTGGGAGGTGCGGGGAAGAGAGGTACTATGATAACAGACAAGAAACATTGGTAGTTCAGAGCCGGTTGGTTACAGAGCAGGTGGGAAATGGTTTGATTCTAGATTAATTTTTAAGGTAGATACAACATGATCTCTTGATAGATATAGGATGTGAGAGAGAAAAGTCAAAGATAACAAGGTTTTTGGCCTAAACAACTGAAAGAACAGAAGTGTAGCCACTGAGGTGGGAAGGCTGTGCATGAACAGATTTGGGGGGATAGGGGGAAGATCAAAGAATCACCTCTGGCATGTGGAGACTGAGATGTCTCTTAGACATCCAGGAGATGTCCATCAGGCAGTTACATATGAGTGGGGGTTCAGAATAGAGGTCTGCTAAAGATATGAATTTGGAAGCCACGATCAGCCATTCTACTCTAAAGTCATATAACAATAGGGCTAAATATATTGAACAACTGCTATGCCTGCAGGTCTGCTGACTATACCAAAAACCTTGGTCAGATAATACAATCGACGTGGAAGTCACTGTGACACAAACATTTTCTGTACATCTCTCCTGGGTTGAGATCTGAAATTTCAGGTGCATAAAATAGTTAATACACTTTAAAAATGGTTTTTTAAAAAAACATTCTCAAATATAAATGCAAAACAAAAGGAAACTCATAAAAGCCAAATAGAAAAATCCTGAAAATACAAAAAGATGGTCATCTAAGATCAATTATATACTTTTAAAATTAATTTCGACTGCAGAATAGACAAAATTGATGACTCCCCCTCAAAAAAAGTACTACTAAATAAACTAAATAATAATGAACACATTTGATTTTAAATCTAGTACAACTTAGTACAGTACAGCTTTATGAAAAGCATCATGGCAGTTATTAACAGTAAATGCTATGTGCAGGCACTGAGTTAATCACTTTATCATATATTATTTAATCCTCACTCTCATAAGGTTGTATCCATTTTACATATGATGAAACCGAGATCAAAAAGGTTAAATATGTTAGCTCATATGGTTAATAAGTACCAATGCAGAGATCTAATTCCAAATCAAAGATAACTACCTGCAAAATTCAAATAGCACAATTTAGAAGTGAAATCTGAAGAAGTTATACTAACCCATTTTATTTTCAAATAAAAAACAGTATTTCTTTTAGAAAAGATTCAATAATTCTAAGTGCCCAACATTCTATAGTCAATAGATCCTTTGCAAAATCGTTGCTGGAATGCCATCT
The DNA here is from genome assembly GCA_004363605.1 of Indri indri. Lineage (NCBI taxonomy): Eukaryota > Metazoa > Chordata > Mammalia > Primates > Indriidae > Indri > Indri indri. The sequence goes on along the minus strand of RJWJ010009792.1, from coordinate 6,644 downwards.
CTTTCCTCTTTCATTATAGGTATGACTTTTCTTGCTGATTTCTGGGCAAGTTGATACTGATGACTGAATCAAAAAACAGGTAAGTAATTTAGTGTCGGTTTTTTATACTTTTGGATTTTATCTACAGTAATGATTAAGTAAAATAATACAATATTCTGTGAATAATTTATTAAAAAGTTATTTCATATAATAAATTATACAATTCATTTTTATTTTTAAACAGTCTACACCAAAAATATTTCTGGAAACATTTTTTCCTTCTAGTAAAACATACAGTGAGTTTGTATATGAGGCTAACATCAGCTTCATATTCTCATGGCTAAAATCCCCAACAATTATACAGTTAAACATAGCCTTTCTTCACATTTCCCTAAAAGCTCAAGTTGACACCACTTGATAAAAGCAAAACAGTATAAACATTTCCAGATTTTGCCTAAGGCCTTAGCTTAAGCTGCAGAATATCAGGTGAGAAATTACAAAGATGTATTCATTTTCCTTAAACTTACCATATTACATGTGTACATATCACAATGGCAAAATGAAAGTAAAAAGTAAGGCACAAAAGGATGCAGTGGGTGTTAGACCTATTTACTAATGGCCATAAGAGACATAGAACCAATACAATGTGACAGACAAGGAAAAAAACTGTTTACAGAAACTTTTTTTTTTTTTTTACTGTTAAGAGCATATTCAATTGTTATCAAATTATTCAGAGGTTATGAAACTTCTGAAATGACTAAACTTCTATGTGAGGAAAACTGAACTTTTTTCAGTTTTTTCAAAATAAGGCTGGTCTTATAAATGTAAAACATAACAAAACCATTTAAGGGCTTGGCAGAAATTAGTATGTCTTAGAAAGTGGGAAAAGAAAACCCAACTTTTATATGCACCAAATGTGTAAGTATTCCAAAAAATTTCTCTGAGCATAACATGAATGATACTCATCAGAGTTTTGTTGTTGTTGTATTCAACTGTTGGTTATTTTCCTCTATGAAAGGACAATAAAATTTAATTCTCAGGATGAGCTACTAATTCAATATTAAAATATTATCACCAGTAAAAAAATTACCTTTATTTTAAATTTTACTAAAGTCTATGGAAGCTGTAGTCTAAAATAAAAGCACATTCTATAGCTCAGGCCTCAATGATAGTTCTTATTATTAGGTGGCTAAACAAACAAAAACAAAGTAGAGTTATGTGCTGGGTCATAATATTAGATAAAAATTAATTTACATTTAAATTTGCCATTCTGTATATCAAGTGCCTATTGGCTGAACAGAACTGTATTCAATAATTTGTACTCTATAACTTCATTCAACTAATACAAAAAGCTAAACAGAAAGATTTATAGTTGAACACCAGGTTCCTAAGGTTGGTATCACGTATCATTCCCTGATAGAGGATTCATCGGCAGAGGACCTAAGAGCCAAATTTAGAGTTTGATTTAAAACACCTTTCTCTGCCATGTCTATAGGTAACACATTGCATAGTGATCAAAAGAATATTTTGTGTTATTCAATTTACTTTCCTGGGCAGACTACCAGAGCCCATTGACTTTAAAAACCAAACTCCAAATTTTACCTGATAGTCTTAACAAGGGTAGTTGGATCATAGAGCTAGAATTGGTCATCTTAGGCAATAATTGGAAATGCACCATCCACTGCCCCTGTCGCAGTTCAAAGATAACAAGGGCCAATTATGAGGCTCACCAATCAGTACTAGCAATTGATAATAAATAATTTTATGCGGAAATGGGAGAGAGTGAGTAAAAATGACACTGGGTTGGGGGCAAAGGAAAGCCTAAATATACAGAACCTACAACATCCCTTCAAAAACTCTTGTAAATTTTATGACTTCAGGGTCAAATTTTAAGCCAGCAGGAATAGAGCTAGAATTCTAAAACCACTGAAAAAGAAAGGGTTAATAATAAAAACTGCAGCTGATTTTATGCATCAGGAACGAAATGTTGTAACATATCTATCATTCACATGTGGGTTCATGTAATTTATCTTCAATTAGAATTATTATCTATTCAGCAGCTGAAGCCCAAGAACTGCTGATACACTGCAGATGAGAAAACATTTGCTAGTCTCTCGGCTCTGGCCTTTCTTAGGCTAAATGATGATCACAACAATATAGATCACTTGTTCTGTAAAACAATTTTGGCTTACTATATGTATAGCAAGCTGCACTGCCAGCATTTACATTTGCAAAATCATTTCATTCCCTTTCTTAGACTCCAGAGGTTCTGCTGCAACTCTTCAGCTTTACTGGTTCTGCAATTCAGTCCCAAATTCACATTAAAAACTTACACAACTTTTTAATCCAGAATTTACTCCTTTGAAATGACTACTTATAGCTATTTAAATTTTTTTAAATATTTGAACTCCAAAAATAAAATAAATACATTTAAAATAAACTTTATGATATTTATAATTATATACTTTATCTCAACACAGTCTTGATTTCCAAGGTTGCCCAGCCAATGATCAAAGTATTCTAACTTACACATTAAAGGAAGTAGTTATGTGTCTGAGCCCATGTTTACAAATGGTTTGGGACAATGTACAATGTCACCAAAATACCAGAGAATCCCTTTCTCATAGTTTACACTGCCAGATCAATGAGAAAAATATAATCTAGACATCAACACAGCATTCTCTACTGTAGTGTTTTTGAAAGTATATTCAATGGGTCACTGATAAATATTTCCCTTAAAAAATGAGTTCCTCTTTAGATAAGGAAATATTCAAATTAGTTCTTTACTGAAGGAATTTTTACAGCCTTTAATATGCCAACAGGCAGGTTTGCAAAAGCAGTTCCCAAAATTATTTGTCCACAGACCCTTTTCCCCACACAAGCGTTTATTAGGAATAATGATCCACAGGGCAGGTTTTGAAAAACATGGTTTGGGCATGGTGGTGTATTCAGAAGCTTCACTAACTCCTCAGGCTATGAGACATCAGTCTATCTTAAAATTAACAACAAAAATAATTCTTAGAGCCAGTGAGTCTGAAATTTCAGACTCATAAAATGAGCATATGGACAGGGAGGAAGGACTACACCTGTTTATCATACTACAGTCATTTTCACCTTCCTAGCAAAAATATGCACAAAAATACCCATGTTAGCCCACCTTGACTGTGCACAGCACTTGAACAAACTAACCAATATACAAGGGCTGCTTAAAACAAAAAAAGTAGAATGAAGTTTTTACTTGCCCAAATGGAAAAATGCAAAAGTGCCATACAAAACAAGTTATAATGACATATTTAGTAACTGGTGACCCTGGTTATCACTTAAGATTGTCTATATAGCATAGTTTGGTAATATTTATAAAGCTATCTTCTTTGAAGTACTACTGAATAATTAAAGTTGCTATGAAAAACTTCTCTTTATTCAAGGGATTCATTCCCTTTACAGCAGTTTCTCAGCCTTAGCACTACTGATACTTGGGGCTGGATAATTCTTTGTATTGGGAGGTTATCTTGTGCATCATAGGATGTTGAGCAGCACTCCTGGCTTCTGCCTTTTAGATGTCAACAGCATCCCACCGGTTGTGACAACCAAAATGGCTCCAGAATCTGAGTGAGAGTGAAACCCCATCTCTACAAAAAAATAGAAAAATTAGCCGGGGGCAGTGGTGCACACCTATAGTCCCGGCTAGTTGGAAGCCTGAGGCGGGAAGATCGCTTGAGCCCAGGAGTGTGAGGTTACAGTGAGCTGTGATGATGCCACTGCACTCTAAAAAAAAGCAAAACCCTGTCTCCAAAAAAATAAAATAAAAGCTCCACATGCCACTTAGATACAAGCAAGTCATCCCCAGTTGAGAACACTGCTTTTGGGTCAAAACTAAAATTTATACTTTGACTCTGCACGTCCATTTCACAGGCATAGTGTACTTACACACCTCAACAAACATCTAGTAATTAGTAGCATTAGAGATCTTTCTAAATTCTGCGTGATTAGAAATATAAGCAATTTGTGGTACAGAATGGTTAGGAGGAAGCGCTCTCCATTTCCAAGAGAATTAGAGGTAATTTTACTGTCATTATATTATTTAATAGTAAGAATTATCTGAATCATGATGCTTAACTGACAAATATTCTAACGATTAGAAAAATGCTAACTGTATATTATAACCTGTTAAGGATCATAAGGTTGAAGCAGTCTAAGAATAAAAAATGTTAACAATCATCAATGGCTAGGTCAGACCACGGTGTATTCCTTGACTATTCACCACAAGATTTTAAGAACTGCTTACTTGTACTATAGCCTCATCATATCATTATCTTTCAAATAATCAAGAAGAAACCCTTCACATGTCATGAAGAAGCATCCTTGTATGTGTCAAGAAGTACATTATCTAGTTTTAAAGCCATTTCTTCAATAGCTACATCTTCAGTTTGGTCATAATTGTCAACTCCAGATACATCACTATCTTTATTTTGTACTTTTCTTACTGTCTTTAAACACTTGTCAAGTCTCTTTACGAACAAGTCCACATCCTGCATCTTCATTCCGATGGCTGAAGCAGCATTGAGGTAAGCACAGGGGTAATTATTTGTATGCGACATAAAGCCTCTGAAAGTGTAGCCATTCACAGTTTGCACAGACCCAAGAGGCACAACCCTGAAAGGGGAAAGATTTACCAATTTAATATCTCTGGTGATGTTAACAGAATGTCACCCATAAACAAAAGATATGTTACCAAGATCACATCTACTTACTAAGAAGTTTAAAAACAGCCATAAATCATGGCCTATGGAAATAGACAGTGTCAGCTCTAAAATGAAATTATATAATACACTGCCATTTTATAAAGAAAAGTCCCGCCTGGTGATTACCACTTACTTACCTTCTATGAAAGAGCTACAAGCTCCAGGAATCTCAAACACCTTTATATCTTTTTCAAAAAGGTAAAAAGAAAATTATTTGTTTTTGTGCTAAATCTGGAATCTGACTTCATACATATATATATGTTTTATTGGCACATTAAAATTTGCAAGTCAAACCACTTTGGTTGTCATGTGTCACCTCAAATAATCAACAAGCTAATATTCCAACTATCTGATCAGTGCTATGCAACAGAAGGTTTTAAGGCAAAGATCAGAAGAAATCATGTAACTGCTTAGAGCGGGGTGTGGTCAGCAAATGGTAACATTCAGCAATGGCACATGCATTATTTAAGGTTGATTTTACTGGCATACTTAGATATAAACAGATTTCTCATCTTTTACTTTTTTTTTTAAGTCAAGTAAGCTCGACCTAAACATAAAGACAAATAGTGGCAGCACTAAAAGCAAGATCAATAAAATCATTTTAGAAGTGTCAAAACTATACTTTATACAGATAAGAATTCATCAAGGTAAAAAGTTAATTAATCTAAGACTTTTCTTTTAAAAAGTTGTCCTTTTATAGAAGCACGTAAAGAAAAGTATTTAGAGGCCAGGCAAGGTGGCTCACACCTATAACCCCAGGACTTTGGGAGGCCAAGGTCGGAGGACCACTTGAGGCCAGGAGTCAGAGACCAACCTGGGAAAAACAGCAAGACCCCGTCTCTAAAAAAAAAAAAAATAATAATAATGAGAAAAATTATCCAGGCAAGGTGGTATGCCTGCAGCCCCAGCTACTTGGGAGGCTGAGGCAGGAGGATCACTTGAGCCCAGAAGTTTGAGGTTATAGTAAGCTATGATTGCACTACTGGCACTTCATCCTGGGCAACAGAGTGAGACCCTATCTCTGGGAAAGAAAAAAAAAGGAAAGAAAGGGGAGGGAAGGGGAAGAGAAGGAAAAGAGAAGGAAAGAAGGGAAGGGAAGAAGGGAGGGGAAAGAAAAGAAGAAAGGAAGAAGAAAAAGAGAAAAGAAAAGAAAAGGAGAACAAAAAAGAAAAAAGAAAAGTATTTAGAGTAAAATATGTCTTTTCTAGTTATTTTGCTTTGATCTCATCAAATGTAAAATGAAAAATGAGATTCATTTTCATGTCACATATACTAAAGAGGGAAAAGGTACATTTTTCTGCAGTACTTAGGCAAGAATTGTATAATCTTTTTATTTTAGGAAGTAGGCTTTTCCTTAACATTTTCATTTGAATTTTGTAATGAAGATGACTTATTTCTAATACCATAATGTGACGTCACTAAAGATCATCTAGCAAACGAAATAAAGACTATAATCTGTACAGAGAGGTAATAAAACGTTGTATGTCTATTAAAACAAACAAAATTCATATCTCTCTGTGACTATTTCAAGCATACACAGTCCACAGGTGGGCATATGATAGCCTTACAGATTCTCTTTTACTCCACGATGAACAGTATAGTTCAGCATTATACCTGGGGGACTATTGTTGAGGAAAGGTGCTTTATTAGAGTTAGCTTTGAAAAGCCAGATAAATGCAAGTCTCTTTTAAACATGCTTACCTGGCTCCAGAAACCTGTCTGGTAAAAAGCATTGAGCCAAGTTGAGTGACAGCTTTGTCATGGTATTCATCTAGTGTTTTAAGTGTCACAGCTGAAAAAGAAAAAAGTATCCCAATAAGTCTTGGTTTATCAGCACAAAAATGACTCAAAAAACAATGATGAAGACATTACTTTTTATTCATTGTCAAGTGGCACAATTTCACTTTAATGCACTTAATAAAT
>RJWJ010009791.1:0-48991 GCA_004363605.1 Indri indri | reverse complement strand
TTCAAAATCAAAAGTAAAAGAAAGGCCGGGCGCGGTGGCTCACACCTGTAATCCTAGCACTCTGGGAGGCCGAGGAGGGTGGATCATTTGAGTTCAGGAGTTCGAGACCAGCCTGAGCAAGAACGAGACCCCATCTCTACTAAAAAAAATAGAAAGAAATGAGCTGGATAACTAAAAATATATATAGAAAAAATTAGCCAGGCACGGTGGCACGTGCCTGTAGTCCCAGCTACTCAGGAGGCTGAGGCAGAAGGATTGCTTGAGCCCAGGAGTTTGAGGTTGCTGTGAGCTAGGCTGACACCACGGCACTCTAGCCCAGGCAACAGAGCGAGACTCTGTCTCAAAAAAAAAAAAAAAGTAAAAGAAAAAAGAGACATGTTGAGTCATAGAGGGATGAGAATCACCACACTGGATTCATCAGCCTTAAGATAAGGATACTGTCACTCCACCAAGGCCAAAGCAATCTTCATTGCCTTTACAGCCCATTCCTCATCCACCTCCTACAAACTAAAACCCAGACCCATGACTAGCCAAAGGCCACCTGGGCACTCAGGAGATGACATGTGTACTAGGACCCACGTCTCCTGGCTCCCAACTCAATGCTTTTGCTAGAACACAGATTGCGTGCTTCTCTGCCCCTGTATTTACTATGCAGCAAAACTACTCCCAAATACTAGTTTTCAGGTAGAGCTTTCTTTTCAAAATCGAAGTAAGTTCAACTGACTTCATCCTCTCCCAGCCACATATTTACAAGATCCAAATATGTCACTAGAGTAATCGCTGGATTCTCACTTTTGGTTCATGTGGCCACAGCCAATAAATAGGCTTTGGTTCCCAGCCCTTTTCATTTCATTGCATATAAAGAAAATAGCATGTGTTCAACACCCTGGGGCTACTCACACCTGGCCTCCCTGAAGACTGAGGGACATCACCATCATGCGTGCTAGTTGGAAAGCTCACCTCAGATTTACGATTTTCAAGGCACCCAACAGAAATTTCATTATCAATAGGGGTGTGTCTGCAAGACCTTCAGAAGAACAAGCGACCTAGGATTCCTTTGAAATTTCTGAAGGAAGGCCATCTAAATCTGGGTTGCTCATTAAATACAAGATCTCCTAATTATACAATCCTGAGACAGGCGACGGCCAACCTGCATCCTTCGGCCAGTGAATGCAATCTCCTTGAATGAAAAATAGTGACTGGTAAATACAGTTAAAAATAAAACGTCATAAGAGTCTTTATCGTTGAGTGATACTACAGAAGAATTTACAGGGGAAAAAAATGATATATTTGGGTGGATTTACTTTGAAATAATCCAGTAGGGGCAGGAGGAAGCAGGGAAGGGAGGTACATACAGTTGCTGAAGCTGAGTGTTGAGTACCTGGGAGCTCATTATTCTATTCTCTACTTAAGCATCTTTGAAAATTTCCATAATGAAAAGTTACTTAAAGAAAAAAAAAGCTTGGTGTGTGTTCAGGGCAGACGTAAACAGTGGGAACTGTTGCTGGAAAGAAAAAAGAGGCAAAACTGAGACCAGGAGTGCCAGCAGGTTCCCTTATCAGTGTCAACTCCGTTCCATGTTTTTCCGGGACAGGGCAAATCCAGATTAGCACCTTGCTGTCCTGTGCTTCTCATTGGCCTGGCACAGTGCTCACTCAAAGTGCTGTAAGATGAAAACTCAAGTATCTTCATTGATACATTCTCCATAACTGTACACACTTCGCTTTCCAATAAGTTGAAAAGTTTACGAGACAGTGTTGGATCTCATAGTTTTTAGTACAACCCACAGCCAAGAAAAAAACACATATTTGCCAGTTATTAGACTTTAGCATCCTCTCTCAGCTTTGCTACTATATAGGCTAAAAGGAACACATAGTATCAAGAAAAAGATACATATCTGCCAAACGAAAACACAGCTCAAACTCAACACACTGGTTTTCTGGTACCTTTATCTGACATCTCTACCCTCAAACAAAGAAGAATATAAAATTGGAGGGTGAAGAAGGCTCAAACCTAAACAAGAAGTCCAAGATGTCCAAAACTCACACTTTTGAACTAAAGCAGTCCATGGATCCCAGCTAATGCCGGTGCAACCAGCAGCTTAGAAGAAGCCACGCCAGCCACGCCAGGCAGAACAGGCACCAGTCTGAGCAGAGCACTTCTGCTTAAGATCTGGGCTTCTTCCAGCCTTTGTACTAAAAACAGGCGCAGTGAGGGCTCTGATTTCTCAGAGAGGAAGAAGGAGATAATGATATTAGTAACAGTGGCTACCATTTCTGTAGTGATTACGAACCAGTGAGCATTCTCAGCACTCTTCATTTTCATTTATGTAATCCTCATTCAACCCTAAAATTAAATACTATGATTATACACCACCCCATTTCACTAAAGAGAAAACTGAGGTTTTGCAACGTTAAGTAATTTGCCAAAAAGTTACATAGGTCCTACATGACAGAGCTGAATTTCAAAGCCAGACAGACTGCCTGAAGTCTATGCAATTCCTCCGCTGATAACACCACTCAACAGATAATCTGAAGAATCAAACTATACTGAATTGAAATTACTTCTTTTAGTGTTATGAATCAACAGTTTGCATTTAACTATGTATTTAGTAATGAATCACCGGTTACCTAGTCAATAAGACAGTGTACTTGCATCAGAATAAAGTCAGATGGATTAACTAATGCGGAATTACATTTTATTACTCATTTTTAATCAGACTTTTTAGTATGGGTCTGTGTAGCCTCATATTAAGGGGAAAAATCGCCCAAACCTGAAACAAGTAGGTCAGAAGTGGGTATTTGCCAAGGGAAACACTTCAAGGTACAACAGCAGATTTAAAATGCTCTAATTCAACACAGACATCTGTTCTGCCATAAGCGACCATCTGCTTCATATCCCAGACAGCAAAACATTTCAATAGGAAGTGTCAAACCTGACTCCTAATCAGGAAACAATTATCTACATTTGCTACTAACCCCAAAGCTGATCCGAAACTCCTGGGGCAAAAGTTAATGGAAAAACCACAGTGCAGGTACACATTCTAATGAGACTAGACATTAGCCAAGATTCCTACCAGCTCTAATATTTTAAACGTTTAATTGTCCAAAAAAGGCCTTAAAATGCAAGATGAGAAATGTTGAGGAAATTTTCAGAGGGGAAAAAATAGGAATGCGGGAAACAAAGACCTTTGAGGAAGAGATTCAGGGACTCTCTGACTCAAAGAGACCTGCAGTCCAAGAGACAACCACACAGGCAGTTACAACACAAGAACGTGCTGCAAGGCATTTGTAAGATAATTAAAATGACTTTCAGAGGCTCGAAAGGATGAGCACAGAGCCAGTTGGGAAAGGTTTTGTGGAAGAGACTAGCAATTGAGTTGGGTCCTAGAGACTCAACATTTCCTCAGCCCTAGACCCACGTGAAAGGAGGCATTCTGGGAAGCAGGAGAGCCCCCCCCCCCCATCCCTGACCAGGAAGCAGCAAGACATGAAACTCACTGCTTGGGGGAAATTGAAGACAGGGGTAAATGTCTGCACCTTTTTCCATGGGCAATAAAAACCCTCTGGAAGTCACTCAATGAACGTATACTCAGCACGTACTATGGGCCAGATCCTGGAGATCCAGCATGAACTAGAAAAACCGAGTGCTTGTTATAATACAGACAAAGTCACACACTTAAGGTAATTTCAGTTAGTAAGAAGCACGCTGGAGAAACTAAAACAAGATAATGAGACAGTGAGGAGCAGGTGGGGTGCCACCTGAGCTAGCACGGCAGCTGGTTAGCGCTCCTGCTTGATTAACTCCCTGAGCTCCTCGGAAAGGTGCGTTCAGGGCACGGGGAAGAGAGGAGCTCAGCTCTGAAGGCAGAAGTAACCTGACGGGCCCTCGTAGAATGTTCCAGAACCCCAGGCAGTCTAAGAAGACTCAACTAACTGTGTCTTTTTAATTCAACCCCATTAATTGAGCTAATGAGAGGTTACTTCCAAAATGACTTCTTGTTAATACAACAAGTAGCAGAAGCATCTTGAAAGATGGCATCAAGTTCTCTCTAGGGTTCTGCCTGGAAGCTCCCAGCCTGTTACGGTTGCAATCCAAACATTGCTGGTTGCAGGTTCGGCAGTGGACATCCTCCTTCAGGGCAGTTCCAGGAAGGCAACAGGAGACATTTTTTTATTACAATTTTTAAGCAAATTTAGCAAAATTTTAAAAATTATATTATTACATAGATGAAAGTGGAATGAAGCATGTACTTTCATACAATGCTGGTGTGCTGGTGGAACTCTAAAATTACACCTTCCTAAAAAGCAACATGACAATATATATAAAGCTTGTTTCTTTTGATCCATTGATTCCTCTAGTTGAATCTAAAGACTAACTTGGATATTTAGACAAGTATTTGCATATAAACAAGTTCAGTGCAGAGTTACTTATAAAAGAAAATTAAAGATCCAAGAAAAAAAGTTAAAGAAACATTATGTCTACTGTATTCATACAAAGAAATATGTAAGCCATTAAGAATGTTTGAAATAATATTAATACAAGGAAACATTTATGTTTTTAAAAGCAGGAAATGTAGGAAGGCCAAGACTAAAGGAAGGATCACTTGAGGCCAGGAATTTAAGACTAGTGTGGACAACAAAGGGAGACCCTGTCTCTACAAAAATTCTTTCTAATTAGACAGGCGTGGTGGTGTGCACCTGTAGTCCTAGCTACTCAGAAGGATCACTTGAGGCCAGAAATTCAAAGTTACAGTGACCTACGGTGGTGCCACTGCACCCCAGCCTGGGTAACAATGCAAGACCCTGTGTCAAAAAAAATAAATAAAAATTAAAAATAAAAATAAAAGCAGGAAATGATCAGACTTAGTGTGATCTTCAAATTCATAAGAATATGAGAGATTTTAAAAAGGATGAAATACAAAATGTTAAGTGACGAGATTCCAATCTCTTTATAAGAAGCATGAATTTGTTTTCAAAAATGTGTGTAAAATTTTCCTTCTTTGAAATTCTTTTTCAACTTAGTTTCCTTATGATGTCAGTTCCATCGCTTATCTGGACTTACGTGCTCTAAGGATAGTCTCCAATCCAAGTTTTCCATGTATAAACCCCAACTGTTACTCAACACTCTGAGAGTGTCACAGGCAGAGTGAAAAAGAGAAAGAAACCTGACTTGGCCCTGGCCCACTTTTATTCTCTGAACTCAGGATGGTGAGACAAGCAAATGGCCTGGCTGCTGGCTCCCAGCCCTGGCTGAAGCCCCGGCACACATGCCACCACCTGCTGAGCACACTCAGGGTGTGGCTCCACCCTGGGCACGGTGACAGCTCTGATGGGGTGTGATTCCCTTAGGTATAAACAGGTAAATATCCAGTTCCCAGCACTGCACAGGGCTGAGGACACAGCAGAACTCCAGCGCTCGAGCGTGCACCGTGCCAGCAGACTTCCAGGGACACAGAATATATTTGCCCACCCCATAACCACGCTCTGACTTAAAATACTGCCTTCAACTGGCTCAACCGAGTGCCTCTGAACACTGAAGGTCAAATTCGGCATCGCCAAAGAATGCAGGCAGCCCCGCACTCATCCCGCCCTCCCGCTGTACTCCGCGTTGTAACCTCTGTTCTGTACGGGCCCATCCTCTTTACGCTGGGGAACAGGAACTGGGTCTGCCATTTTCCCACCCTTCAAAATTTCATCAACTACTTAATTAAACTCAAAAGTTTCTGCATATCATTTCTAAACTATGAAATGGGGAGGGGGGCGTGCAACAACATTACCTCCCTCAAAGCGTGGTTGTTTACAATTAATTACAGCAATTACAACAGATTTCCTTTTACTCCCCCAAATCCCACCCCAACTTTACTGCAAATATATATTAGTTCATGCATTTTTTTGATGTCTGTTGAGCGCGTACGCCCTGTGATACAAGACGAACAGGAGCCTTGCTCTCAAAGAGCTCATGGTATGGTAGGAATACAAACAGGTAACAACATTTATAATGACATGCGATAGTATACAGCACACTGGAAACGCTAAGAGATCACTAAAGAATAACAGGGCTGGCAGAGTGACAGTGAGAAAGACATTGAGTAAGAACGTATACAAAGAGAGGGAAGGATTTGGGAAGGGTGAGCTAAGTCAGCCAAGACTTCTTTCCTAAACAATAAAGGACATTCACTGGGAAAAGAGCAATAATAGAATATAAAATTGATCTTTTCTCCATTAAATTATTTCTGCTCTAAGAGAATTATACAAATGAACCGGCCTCAACTTTTCTCAGTTCTCTCATATTAAAAACAATACTTTTAGCACCTTACATACCATGAAAAATCAACCAAAATGCTCCCAATAACACAAAAATCTTTTAAAAAAAATAAAAAAAAGGAAATAAGTTGTGCATCTACAGAGTCATTAACTCTGACAGACTAATTAGCAAGAATTTTAAAGAATTACAAACACTTTAGTGTAAATTTTTTTCTTTGTATAAAACCACACCTAGTGTTCTTCAGTTATACACTGTTATCAAACCCACACACATACACACAAAATCATAACCATTCCATACTCATGAGAATGATCATTTCCTTTAATGTGTCTTCTAATTAGCTTGGTAGATGCTTGTTTTAGCACTCACAATTGCTACTATTTATTTTCAAAGAGCCCTAGTTTTGCACCAGTCCACTTCCCAGGTTGACAACATCCATTTGTGCCTGAAGTTGGTTGTGAGCCGTAAGTGCCTCCGTGCCCAGACCTCCAGCTGCTCAGTTTCTGAGGCTCGTTTTCTAAGTGACATTAATTCAGAATGGTGTGGGGGTTGAGGTCCCCTTCTCTAGTCTATGCTTACCACAAAACCAGCCTTATCTTCTTAAAATACATCCCCAATCACTTAATCTCCCTGCTCAAAAACTTTCGATGGCTCCCAATTACTTTCTAAATTGAGTATCAGCTGATGGCCCTACAGTCCAGACCCCACATGACATGATGCCAATCATTTGCCAGCCTTATCTTCCACCTGCGGCCCCCATGATCCAGCCAAATAGTTCCTGCTCCTCAGACACAAGTCATCCCTGCATCTCTGTGGTCCTCACGCTGCCCCAGCCAACATGCCCACACATCTGTTCTTCTATGAAGACCTAGTCGATATCATCTCCTCCCCAAAGTCCTTCCTGGTCACGGCCAATCCTCGTGCCTTTGAACTGCAAAAGTACTTCCCACCTCTGATGAAAACTGTCACTTTCTGCCTGGCATTCTAGGCATTCCTAAATTGACATTATACTTCCAGCCCTTGGCTAGCCTGCAAACTCCTTGAGGGCAGAGCTTTGAAATCTGATGCATCTCAGCACCCCTCGACTAAACACCCTGCATATAAAGGGCTACTGGGATTTAATGGAGTAACTTTCACCATAACTTTTTATCACAGAAGCCCTGAGGGTCAGGAGGAACCAGTTGTAAGTAAAAGGGAGCCATGAACATTTTTGAGCAGGTGAATCCCGTGAGTGGACCTGCATTCCAAGAGAACGGCCCTGGTGGCAGAAAGCACTAGGCTTGGAGTCAAGACTCACCTGCTGCTTACTAGGTATGTGACCTCGGACAGACGGCTCACCCACCTCGGATCGCAGGAACCTAATCTAGACTTTTTGCTTTGAGAAGAAATTAAAAATGGCAAATAAATTGATTCTCCAGTTCCTGTTCCAATCTCCTAGGGGTGACCACCTGCAATGGTATTGAGACCCCAGGCAGAGATGTGACCGCTCAGTCTCTGCCATAACGTGCGGCCAGGGATTTGCCATCTGGGACCCTATGATCTTTAAGGGCTAACATCGTTTGATTGGGGGAGATTTCAAGATGCTCCTCAGGGAACTCCGAACCCTAAAAGTCTACAAGGTTGTTCTGCAATGGAGCTAGAGTACCCCTCTGGGGGAATAAAACGGGGCGGGCGGGGGATGTGGGATGGAGGAAGGGATACTAACCTAGCATTAAAACCTGTCATTTTAGAACATGCATTCATGATTTTCATCACACAAAAAGTAAACTCATGATGTCTTTTAGAAGTTTACATTCCTTTGATTAAAATGTTCTAGCCTTTGAAAGCAAATGTGGACAAAGAATGGTCAATGCCAAATCCGCCCGACACGGGGATACAGCGGGAAGGTGGACTGTGCAGCTCGGAACTCAGCTCTGCTGTCGCAGCCGCTGACTCAACCTCACTCGGTTTCCCTGTTTCATTTGAGGACAACAGCAACAGCCATATCCACCAGACAGGGTCACTGTGAGGTTAAAGGGGTCTCACGTGTAACACACAAGGGGTGCACAATTAAGGTTTGCTATTATTGTCACCACTGTCAAGATCATGACTACACAATGGGCGGAGTCTTGCTGTCAAGCATGTTGTTAGTGCAAAACAAGATTTTTGGTTTTTGTTTGTTTTTTTTAAACAAAATAGTTACACAAAACTGAGAAAGAGGCTGGGCACAGTGGCTCACACCTGTAATCTTAGCATTCTGGGAGGCTGAGGCAGGAGGATCGCTTGAGCTCAGGAGTTGGAGACCAGCCTGAGCAAGAGTGAGACCCTGGTCTCTACTAAAAAGAAAGGAAAAAATAAATAAATAAATAAATAAATAAATAACCCAGCCAGGCATTGTGGCACATGCCTGTAGTCCCAGCTACCCAGGAGGCTGAGATAGAAGGATCATTTGGAGGTGGGAAGTTGCAGTAAGCTAGGACGATGCCACTGCACCCTTCCCAGGGCGACAGAGTAAGACTCTGTCTCAACAAAAACAAGGCAACTGAGCATGCCTCCTCACAACCCCCACAATTAAAAAATAAATAAATAAACTGAGAAAGAAAAATAATGTCGGTCAGCCCTACCCATGTAAGTCTTACGATCACCTGCTTTTCTTTGGCATCTGGTTTTGATGCCAACCAAGGAACAGTTTTTCCCTAACTCTTTTCCATTTTGTGGTGTTATCTTATGAAGCAATAGGTACTCAGGCGGAGACACACGCATGTTCAGGCTGGTATACTGAAAAGAACTGATCTGAGAGAAGTGAACATCCTGTGCTTTTAGGTAGAAACAAAGCAGTTTTTCAACAGTGAGTTCAGACCTTGCTTTACGGAGCCTCATAGGAACACGGCAAATTAAATGACACTATTTCCGAACAGCTCACCAGGGTAAGCCAATGATCAGTCTCACACCTGGAAACAACTTCAGATCGACCCTCGGGAGGGAAGAAGTCATGGATCCCTTCCACGAAGGGCAATACCAAGGAAGTTCTGCAGACAGGAAGGCAGGATGGCCTATCACCACCTCAACAGAGCAGCAGAAAACAAGGATGTGCGCGTCCGAGGGTTTCTGCTTTTACTAATGACTCCACGATGCCTGGGTCAGTTCTACAGCAGAAATACATATTGAAACCCAAGCTCAACTCACACTGGATCACAATGCCTGGTACAAAATAGATACTCAACCCCAGTTAAATGGATTGAAAAAACCAAATAAACACAGTGGGATATAAACAGATCTTGCATAGTACACACTATCAGGTTTGAATCCCACCCTCTCAAGACAGCTAAAGTCCCACATTTGCTATGGAAGCCTTTGCAAAAGGAGCTGGCGGGCAAAGGCGGTGCTGTCTGTGGCCTTCACAGCTGTCGGTGCTAAGAGAACAAGGGTGCAAGGAATATTTTCACGCTAAACAACCGATACGCACATGCATATATGTGGTTTTGTTGTCGCTGCTAAGGGGGAGATGACACAACCGGAGCGAGTAACTATTCACAACAGCCATGACAAACGGAACCACACCAGTTCTTTGAACAAAGGAGATGATACCAAAGTTGGCAAAAGTAAAGTGGTGCCCTGAGAGACTCAATTATATTAAAAATGTGAATGGAAAATAATCAAAGTGATGATTTTAGCAGAACTTAAAAACACTCGATTTAATATTCAGAAAGGGACCTAATGACTCCGCACATCAAGGACACGGCTTAAGTTTCAACGTATACATCCAAGACTTTTAAAAATATATAAAGTACCTTAAATGTTAGCAATAAAGTAATAAGTACAATGAAATTTTCAAAAAGCATGGGCAACACAGTGAGAATGAAGGTTGAAAATCAGACTAACTGAATGCTTACTTGGCCTATTTTTTGAAACTGATTTCTCTCTATTTCCCTTTCTTTATTTAAAATATCTATTTATAGATATTTCTCTAAAAGAGATATAATCAGGAGTCAACCTCCAAGAGAGAGAAAATTTTATTTTCAGCCCATGATTACCTTTCTCAAGCACCTACAACCACTTTTGTTTCAAATCGTTTGGCACCAAAATGGGACAGATATACATTTATATTTAAAATGTCACTAATCCAATCCCAATATTATTCACCAAATATTTTATTCCACTATGCTCTCATGATTCAAAATTAAAGGAAGCCACCACTTTTTTTTTGAAACCATTAAAATAAACCCGCTAATTTTCTAAGCACTGCTCTGAAATCACAGCTTCCTGAAAGTCATTTGGAAACACACTTTATTTTGCAGCTGGTATTCAGCCATATAGGTTCCCTTAATATTAGAAAGAACATCACGACCAGGCACGGTGGCTCACACCTGTAATCCTAGCACTCTGGGAGGCCGAGGAGGGCGGATTGTTTGAGCTCAGGAGTTCGAGACCAGCCTGAGCAAGAGCGAGGTCCCATCTCTACTAAAAATAGAAATTAGCTGGACAACTAAAAATATATATATATAAAAATTAGCCGGGCATGGTGGTGCGTCCTTGTAGTCCCAGCTACTCAGGAGGCTGAGGCAGGAGGATCGCTTGAGCTCAGGAGTTTGAGGTTGCTGTGAGCTAGGCTGACGCCACGGCACTCTAGCCTGGGCAACAGAGTGAGACTCTGTCTCAAAAAAAAAAAAAAAAAAAAGAAAGAAAGAAAGAACATCACTATTAAAATAGCAAGTTTATTTTAATTAGTAAAACTTTTTCCAAAAATTAATATTTCTATAATGCAGGCTCAAGATAGGGGGAAAGGGATTCTTTCTGATGTTTCAGCAATATGGAAAGCACAGAGCAAACAAAATCTGCTCTCACAGCAATATTAAAATAACACTAAAAAGCAGGAGCACTGAAGTTCCTTCCTACCATCAAAAAAGTTAATTCACTTTCAAAGTCTGTAATTGACGTAGACGTACACTTCCCAGAGAGCCCTGCCACTCCTGGTCCTTGATGGTCCAGCGACATCAGCATCACCTGGGAACCAGTGTGCAGTGCAGACTCCCAGGCCCCACCCAGGCCTCCTGAATGAGAAACGGCATATTCACAAGATCCCCAGAGACTCATGCACAGTAAAGTTTGGGAAACATTGCTCCAGAAGAGTATGGCATTAAAAAAAAAAAGTTATATGAAATATTGACAGTTAACTCATAAAACCAGGCCTCCCAAACGTGGCAGTGATAAAGTCCTGACAGTCTTATATGATAATATCCAAATGACAAAATTTGCGCACCAAAAATAAGGATGTGAGGGGCCTGAGATGATCCTCTGACTTCAAGTCAGGGCTGTTCCAAAAAAATGAGACATGATTATCATAAAAGTAGGTAAGCACGACACTTGTAAGTTTCAGGGAATTGCAGGTTAAGTCTCAGATAAGGAAATTGACGTGCAAGGTTACAAAGGTGGTTGCTGAGCTGGAATTTTGAGTAACTGCTGAATAATTCCTCATTTAAAAATTGGAGCAAAGATTCTTAGTAGATGACAGACATGTCTTTCTCACTGCGTTGTGATTTTTCAAATGGACCTCTAATTCTGGAGGGTTTAAAGTCCGTAAAATTTTGTGCTCTTTTCTCAAGAAAGAAAAAAAAAATGGTAAGAAACGGGAAATGCTAAAGATGAGAAAAACAGAACTCAGCTCTCCGTGTCACTGAAGATAGTCCCTATGAGGAGGAGAAGGTCCTGGCACAAAAGCTTTCTACCCACAAATAACTTCTAAACATTTCTTAAGGTAGCTGTTGCATACTGGTCAGGCATGGTGGCTCCTTGGTCTCCCTAAATGCTGGAATGATAAGCATGAACCACCACGCCCACCCCATAAAGTAATTTTAAGTTTCTTCTAGAACAATAAGGAAAATGCATACAAATAAAAAACATAACAGAGAGGTCAATACTGGAATAGATAAGCCTCTTTATTGGCTAAAATCCACCATAAATGCATGAACAAGCATTTATGCAAAATTTTAACATTTATCCAAACAAGTGTGATCCTAGTTATTTAATGAGTAGATATCTTTGAGAGATGTGTATGTACATATGGAAAATGGTAGTAAATATTGTACATTTCCTGAAAGCATGAGCCAATACATGCTTTTGTATACAACAGATGCATAACTGTGTATCAACTGTAAATCCATTTTTAAAAGTTGGTATCAACTGACAACATCAAAAGTAGGACAGTACCTTTAAAAACAAAGTAAATAAAAATGATTCAGGCCGGGCGCGGTGGCTCAAGCCTGTAATCCTAGCACTCTGGGAGGCCGAGGCGGGAGGATTGCTTGAGCTCAGGAGTTCGAAACCAGCCTGAGCAAGAGCGAGACCCCGTCTCTACTAAAAATAGAAAGAAATTAATCGGACAACTAAAAGTATATAGAAAAAATTAGCCGGGCATGGTGGTGCATGCCTGTAGTCCCAGCTACTCAGGAGGCTGAGGCAGGAGGATTGCTTGAGCCCAGGAGTTTGAGGTTGCTGTGAGCTAGGATGACGCCACAGCACTCTAGCCCGGGCAAAAGAGTGAGACTCTATCTCAAAAAAAAAAAAAAAAAAAAATGATTCAAAGCTTTAAAATGAGTAGGAGTCAAAACATTTGATGATGAAAAGATTTATTCCAAAATGCTTAAGAAAAACAAAACCTGTTTCTACAAGGTTCTACTGCTTCTCATTCTCAATAGAGCAAGTAAGGCTACAATAATTACCTCTGCAAACACAGACACACTCAGCAGATGGAATTCGAGCTTTAAAATATGGCCTTAACATGTTACTTTACCAAAATTACTTCTCATTCATACCCGGGCATCTTGGAAAGCTGTAACCATTCACACAGCAAATGAACGGTTAGCAGCACCTGGCGGCCACACCAAAAGAAGCTGACACATCCCCTCGGATTAAAAACAAAGTTTTCCCAAGCATCTCATTTTCATCCTACCATAGCCTTATCTAATTCCTTAATGTTCTCCTTACCTTGATGAAGATTTTAATTATAAACAAAGAAATAGAAAAGAAAATACATCTATAAACACTCCACCCCACAACTAATGACACTTGGGTATTACCTTGGTTACAACATGCTTAACCTTGTTCTCATCACAGTGTTCCCTTAATTTTGTACTTTTTTTCACTTAACCTGGTATGACCTTTTTTCCCACTTTGCTGTATGGTTTCTACCGACATTGAATGGCTGCACTTTATTTCCTAGAATGGTTAAACTGTGGCTTACTCAACCAGTTTCCTGTTGTTGAACCTTTGAAGTTATTCCAAGTGTTTCAGAAATTAAATAACGCTGGACTGAATATCCTTACCCATAATTTCAATTTCCTAGGGAATTGGAATTCCCAGAGGACTGAAAGAAAGGGTATGAACATTTCTACGGATCTTGGTAATTTTGCCGAATCCCCTTTCTAAGAAGATGGTCACTTTTACAAAAACATCACCAGCAATGTCCAAATGTACTAGGTCGTTGTGACCTTGAAGCATCAGGCATCTGAATCATTTTTGGTTTTGCCAATTTAACAGGATAAAGGATAACATCTTAATTTTTGAGTCTTTGAATACTAGATTTATTCTTTTTTTTCCCCTGTGGCTTTTTACTCCTTTGTGAATTGCCCATTTGGGTCCTTTGAACAAACATCCACTGGGCTCTAAATGTTTGTCTCATAAATTTGATGGAGTCAAAGTGCCCCATAAGTGCTTTGCATTTGCAATTAGAAGCTTTAATGTTAGCAGAATAACAAGAGAGACTTAATTCCACCACTGATCACTTGAATAAACGTTCAGAAGTAAACCAACATATCCCTACTCACATGGACTCCTACCTCTGGAAAACAAAATGTGCTTTAAGCCAGAAAGTAGCTCTCCAATTTATTTAACACAGCCCACATTTCTCACCCATTACTACTTTCCAATAGAGCGAACTCAACGGTAAAAATGGACTGCCACCATATAAACAAATGGAGGGGGGGAATATACATCTATTTGCTAATAGAAATAGGGTCATGAATGATTCATACTTGTACAGCACAACACAGAGGACTTCACTCCTCATTATTAGCAAATTATAAGCCCAAAACACTGTTGATAATAAAATACATCCCTAACACCCGAAAGATTTGTCCAAAGAACTCACAACAAACTGCGTGGAGTCACCTTTTATGCAAGGCCTGGCTTCTAAAATCAAGGGTAAGGTTAAGACAAAATTATCTTTGAAAATTACTTAAATAGCACACACAGTAAGCATATGTGGTTTTTTCTGCACTATCTTTCGCTACGCCCAACACTGCCAGTTTTCCTGCAGTGTTGGAAGAATTTGCTGTTTCTTCGGTTGACTGCCAGAAGAAATGGGTCTGGCCTGTATTTAAGGGAATGTGGCATGAAAAAAATATCGCTCATTATTTTTAAACATTTACAGTTGAATTAGCATAAGTTGAATGCACATGACAGAATGCAACTGTAAAATGATAAGGATAAAGCCAAATGAACTAATTTATAATTTAAGAGCAAAACAAAAGCAGCAAGTGAGAACCACGACCAACTCAAGACTACACTGATCATAAACATCCTTCTCAAACTGACTTGAATTAAAACTACCTGCGTGCACATATCTGTCCTTACTCTGCAACCTTGCCAAGTGGGAACATCCAGACTTTAGAACACTGGACTCAAATCATCAATGTAACAATAATTTTTCCTTTACAGGTACCAAATTTCAGTACCTCTTGGAATTTTAGTTAGTTTTTTTTTACAAAAAAAAAAGAAGGTATATGGAATGGAAGAACCCAACAGAGACTTTGCATCAATACTGGAGGCTTCTAAGAAATTGTGCTTTGAAAAACCACCGCTTTGAAGACAAGTGCCAACCGGATAAAGGAAATAAAAATTGCGAGGAAAAGTTGAGATTTTTTTTAAATTCCCAAATCCTTTTAATTTGGAAACTTGTACAACATAGAAAGCAGCAGCATCGTACCCAATATTTCAAGGTTATGTGACTGAGAAGCTGCTCGAAATACAGCAGAACCCAAATTTATGTGCCATTAGACTAAGACTGACCATCAACAAGAACAGTATCTTTTTACAGGACCGAGACCGGGCAGGTGAGCAGAATGCAAGCCCACCAGTTAAAGCTACCTTTTGTCCAAAAATTTTACTGCAAGAAGAGATGACGTATGTACGTGTGAGAGCACGAAGAAACGTGGGTGCAAGTAAGAGAAACGAAAACAGATCAAGTATCGCCATGAGACTTTGCCACGTACTGTCCAGGGAAACCAAAGACACAGAGGGGACTGTCTCATTTTTTAACTACACCAATTTGCACAGAATCAAGATGGAAGAGGAAACCTGTAGGTCTCATTTTAGAATTTTTCAGAAAGCATGTCAAACAACCGTTGACCTGCTGCCGAAGAGACAACAAGCAAAGCTATCCCCCTCACCTTCATTCCTTTTAATGAAAAACTTTGTTTTTTCATAAAAGTAATAGAGGCTGATTGTGGAAATTCTGGAAAAGCGTGAAGAAAAATAAAGCTCATCCCTAATTGTGAACAAAAAAGCATTGATCCGTCAGGAAGCCAAGAACGCTGGAAGAAGGTGAGACTGTAATTTTGGAACCAGTAACAGCAAGACAAGGGAACAGTAAGCCCAGTCCGACACCCTCTCTAGGCTCCGGAGAACGAATTTTGAGACATCCAGGAAAAAATACATCACACGCTGACAAGAGATTACTGCTTACGTGGCACAGGAGATACTAACACGCGACAATCCGACATAGACAAGACGGCATCGTCCAAAGCAATCGATCTGTCACGGGAGCTCAGTGTTTAAAACAATAACACATCTAAAAATCAGAGAGGCAGGCACATGGCCAAGGAGGAAACAAAAATGTGATACGAACCACGAAGAACTTTGTCAGGAAGATAAACCCCAGAATCAGCTGAAGCTCATGAGCAAGTTTTTTGTTTTTTTTTTAAGTAAGCAGAAGAGGAGAGCAAAGTTTTAAGCTATATTTGGAGCAAAAAAGAGAGACGCTACAGAGGAGAGGATGTGGCTCTTATTAACCAATCGTATTTTTTCTTGGCTTTTTACATCAACAGAAGAATCTTCAAGCTAGAGAAGAAACAATGAACAATGTGAGCAGAAAATGAGAAGCCTCCCCCAACGCCCCATTAAAAAATACCAAACAGAAAATTCCCGAGCATTTTCAATAGCCTTGTGTCATTTCCCCACATAAGAAGCTTCCAAGACGGCCCCCTGCTCGGCAAGCAGGTTCAAATTCCTGTGCGACAGTGAGCCCCTGTGCTCAGGCCTTCAAGCCCCTTCACCCCACCAAGGTATCCCTCATCTCCCAAATCTGCCTCAAACGCTGACTTCTCGCGACCGTCCCTCACTCGCCGTCAGCCTGGGAAGAGTGAAGAAGGCCTTCCCCACGGCCCCCTGTCCTCCTGTGTGTGTCCGCTACCCCAGTTCCCCCTCTGCGAAGGTTTCACAGGGGGCTCCAAGAGGGCACCCTCACCCGGCTGGCGTCAGGCATACGGTAGCAGATGCTCGTTAAGCATTTCTTAATTAGTCAACTGGTGACTGAGTCCCTGAGGAATGATCATGAGACTAAGAAACAGACCAGAAAATTAAGACAGCCCTGCCCTGCCTCCCCGCAAGGATGTTTATTCTCCAGCGTCCTTCGGAGGTAAGTACAGTCCTCGGGGGTACTGGGTCCAGGACACCCATGGATACCAAAATCTGTGCATGCTCAAGTCCCTGATATAAAATGGCATGGTATTTGCACATAACCGGCACACATTCTCCAATATACTTCAAAGCATCTCTAGATTACTTACAATACCTGCTACAATGTAAATGCTATGGACATGGTTGTTATACTGTATTATTTGTATTATTTTTTATTGCTTTTTTTCCCCAAAATATTTTCAGTCTTTGCACTTCAGGAAGATGTGCCCGTTTTTCAATCTGTGGTCAGTTGAATCTGTGGATGCACCAGTAAAAATGCCCAAATGTAGAGCCATGTGGTTTCAAACAAACAACAAAAAAAAAAGGTTAGGTGCAGTGGCTCACACCTGCAATCCCAGCACTTTGGAAGTCGGGGCAGGAAGAATGCTTAAGGGCAGGAGTTTGAGACCAGCCTGGACAATATAGTGGGATCCCGAAAGGAGGAAGGAAAGAGGGAGGGAGGGAGGAATGAAGGAAGAAAGAAAGAAAGAGAAAAGGAAGAAAGAAAAGAAGGGGGGAGAGGGAGGGAAGAGAAAGAAAAGGAAGAAAAGAGAAGGACGAGATGAGAGAGAAGAGAAGAGAAGAACAGACCTGCAACTCAGCAGCTGAGTAACCTGCTTGAGGCTCCACAAGAAAGAAACGGCTCCAAACCCCATGTCCACAGGCCTCCAAAGCTTATTCCTTCTCTGCCTCACCAAGCTGGAAGGAGGAAGAAAGCAGGGAGGGAAGGAAGAAGAGGAACAGACTCTGCGAGGATTAGCAAAGCGTGAGGGAAGCCGCCACCACTCTGCTGGGATCACTAGAGCCGGGTCCATGAAACTGCCTCCCGTTACAACACGGTTGCCAAACATCAGCAAACTATTTCCGACAATTCCCCAAGATATTACAGCAGGCACTGAAACAGTGAACGGTGTTCCACTTGGTCAAAACCATACTCAGAAAATAAAAACTGGCAACTTTTAACTTGGAGATCAAAGTACCTTTTCACTACTGAACCCAACCGGAAACGAAAGTCACTAAACTCAAAGCCAATGCGTGTGGCTGGGCAAGACATTTAAGCCTGCGGTATCTCAAGGTGCTCATCTGTAAGCGGACAGGGAAGACAGGGAGGAAGGCTGCAAGAGGATCTGGTGCTCTCTGGGTCAGATTCTTTTATTTTATTTATTTATTTTTTTCCCAGCCTGCCTGGATTTACAGAAGATTGACTCTCAGTGTGTTGAAGTCTAAACCCCCTTGGCCAAGGACGGACCTAAGGCAGGAGGCTGGTTCAAATTCACCAGCCTCCTAGTGAGGTCAGCAAAATCACTGTGCTGCCTCAAGCTCATCTTGGGTTCTTAGCTTCAAGAATTGGGTACCACGAATGAAGGCGAACAGACTTAGTCCCTGTTGCTAAATAGCAAACGACATAAATTAATAAGCGTAAAAATGCCACAAAAGTGCGGACAACAGAGCATTTTCCAGTAAGTAGTGTTAACCCTTAGAACTGGCTGCTTTGAGAAGTGTTGATTGAGTACATGGCCACAGGCATTATCCTCAGCAAAGACATGGTGGAGAAAATCTCTACAGTGTTCACAAGGTCTTCACACTTGGAAGGAACCTCTTAGGTTCCTTTCAACTCTAAATTCTATTGCATAAACTATATGCACTAAGAAACTATGTATGCTGAATTGATGTAAATGACGAATCATATTTTTAATGACATTAAGAGTTTGCTGTTCAAAAGAACTGGTATGACTGATTTCCTGTGTCTCTTTCGTAAAATAGATGAATCTCGTTTCACCTGCCAAGTTTCTTTGAACTGAGGTAGACCATTATTTTTGTTCACAAAGGATTGAGCTAACTGAGAAAGTTGTCAGATTCTGGCTTACAAAAATCTAGCGTCCTACAGCAGACACAGTATGTTTACCTTACCAGTATTGATATGCCTGAAGTTACAGTCACCAGCCAAATAAACTAAACAACTCTGCGGATATTACCAGCTTTGGAAATGTCTAGAAGGAACCCACAGGATTCACTCCCGATGCACCATTAGCTGACCTGCACGGAGTGGGCGGTAGAAGACACTCACGAGCTGTAACATTTCAACAGCACGTCATGCAAAACTGCAAATCCTATCCAGACAAGATTCATGCACGGAGAAATCCAACATGGCTCTCTCACTTTGCACTTTCAGGGGCATGTGCCCATTTCAGAGAAAGTCTTACAGGCAGGCAAATTCCTGGTGGTTTTCTTGGGTCCCTATCTTCCCTGGGCCCCCGCTTGCTGAGAATTTAGATGCTCGTAAGTGAACGACGACATTACTGCCACTGAGTGGCACCTGAAACCAACCATGACACGCTGCCATTCCCCACCACATTCTCGTGCTTTTTGAAACTGTTCCGATATCTTCCCCCCCCCCGCCCCCGCCCAGAAGATGCCTTACACCTGTAGGTAATCCCGGCGGAATCTACTGTGAAGTTCATTTTAACATTCTATCTTTTGTATGAATGGTTCTAAAGTTGCCAAGACTTACTTAATAAAATATTTATTTTGCCCTTGACAAAAGTAACCTTGAAAACCCATCATCAAATACTTTCCTGGTTTTCCACTTCTTCCCCCAGATCTGGATACTTCTTAACAGCAGAGGTGCGGGTACAACTTGTGAGACACTTTGAGAGTATTCACTGTGAGTTCAAGTACTGGTGTGTGGTAGACCCCTTGGGAACTTTGCTTCCTCGCCCTCTCAAAACACTTCTGGAATGATGCAGAATATAAAATAACAATTTACATAATAAAGCGCACAAGCACTTCCCTTGCACTATTAATAAATTCTGCTGGCAATATTTTCTGGGGATAAGCATCTAATTATTACAAGCCTGTAATCAGAAAGATGTCATGTGAGTACTACAATAAAGGAATTATTTCTTGCAGGTCACCAGCAATCACAATAGCAGGAAATCCTGCCCTGCTGTTAAAACTCTACTGGGATTCATTAATAAAATCATTGCTCAGTAGAAATTTAGTCTTTGGTCTCACGTCTCTTTTATCCCCAGGGACAACAGTACGCCGCCTTCTTTTCTCCTGCTACAGTTTTTACAGAAGCTGCACTTTTTAAAATAAAAGGGTGAGGAGAGCTGCAATTCAAAATTGCTATTATTTTCCTGTTCTGTTTCTCTGGGTAAAACAAGACTTCTAAACTCACAGAGTATCGGTGCAGATGCAAGACATTGCTGGAATAAGGAAATACTGAAAACTAACATTCACAGAGCCACACGTAAAAAGGAGCTGAAATCCAACATGAAGCCTAAATAGCAAGACATGATTTCACGCAGCTCTAACGGGAAACAGAAAAGCAACTCGAGATCTCCTATATTTGAAGGGATGCATTTCCGTTTACTTTGTACTGTGCTTGAACTTGGGGCAGAGGATCACTCTCGCATCCCACGCTTCTCAGCTCCGGCTGGGTATCCAAATAAAACTCAGGGCCTCTGGGGGCCTGGGGGGACCGCCCCCCGCCCGCATTCTCTAGCCCGCCTGAGCACCCGCATGTGCAGAGGCTCACAGAAGCATAAATCAAGGAATCCAGATGATACCAAGTGTTCTGAGAGCCGGCGCAGCTGCAGATGTTGCTCGGAAGGTAAACGAGACATCCCTTTGCACAAGGCAGCTGCGGACTGTATTTCACTTGCCCCTCTGACCCGGACCCATGCAGTCCTAGGATGAGCTGGGGTGCTCCCTAGGGAAACTGGTATTTCCTGTCTGCTCTTTGGTCACTTCCCATTCTTTTATTTTATTTTTATTATTAGTTTCTGGTAGTTTCCACATTTGGAAAAATAGAGCACAATTTAAAAGGTCCACCAGATTTCCGCTTTCTTTGACAGCTGAAACTTGATTTAGAAAGAGAATGGACAGACGAAAACTTAGAAAACCAACAGCCTGATGGTATTTTTAGGAAAAAGTTAGTGTGTTTCTGTAACAGGATGTTAAGCAAGAGTTGGATCCGATTCTTTAACTATACGATGCCTTTTCCTACGAGACATTGAACTTCAGGTATCTGTTCTTGAATTCAGGTGAGGCCTCTGGGAGGAAAAGTCGGGGACGCAACAGAAATTAATGAACAACTTCAACTGTACCATGTTCAGCACTATACACACAGTGTGAAAAATACAAAGTATCGCCCCTGACTAGCATTCGCAGTTCTGCGGAGTAAAAAAGCCAAGCGCCTGAACCAACGAGACAACGCTATGCTCTATCCGATAATCCAGAACTGAGCTATACGGTCCAAGCAATCCCAAACATGCAGATAGCAGCAGGGATGTTTTTG
Organism: Indri indri; assembly: GCA_004363605.1. Lineage (NCBI taxonomy): Eukaryota > Metazoa > Chordata > Mammalia > Primates > Indriidae > Indri > Indri indri. Next base: position 27,708 of record RJWJ010009791.1, on the reverse strand, counting down.
AACTTTTTTAGACAAACAGAACCGCATAATTAATGGAATTTTCCCTTCGTAGTGCTTAAGCATTCTGAAAGGTAACACCTAAATCTGGCACCTGCTGAGAAATTGTGACACGGCTGTGACAATTTTTTAGATATTTTTAACTTGTAAAGAGAAGAGAGTAAGAGAATGCACCTTGACCCAATTTTAACCATATGTATTTTTTTCTTCCCACCAAATATTATCCTAACTGCCTTCTGGACCCACCTGTTGATATGACAGCAAAAGGAAAGTTGCCAACAAATGATGAAGGTCTGATTTAAGGACGGTATACATGAAGAGAGCTGCAATAATTAACTGTAATTAAAGACTGAGATGTTCTAAGAGAGCAGGGCAGACCCAGCCTCCTCCACTGGGTGTTGGAGCAAAGTTTTAGAAAGGTTACCTCTGGACTCGTGCTGGAGGACTGCAACGCTCTCAGAGGGGCCGAGCTGTGCTCAACCAGCCCTGGGGCACAGCGAAAAATCACTGAGGAACTCTGCACCTTTCATAGTCGCAAAATGTTAAAATCAGCTTTACGTTCATTCTTTTTAAATAACTTCAATCCTCATGATGACGTCAAAACATTTTAAGTGCTCACCACTCCACTTCTGGCTGGTCAACAGACTTGCAATACTCAGAATTATCTCCTCTACATGTAAAACGTGGGTTACCTTTCCCCAGCAATTTATAAAGAGTGATTTGTTTTTCTCTCTCTACACCAGCTTTATTCCAAGGGCTTAAAAAGTGAGCATAACCCAATGTTAGGAAAGGTTTTAAACTTTATTTAGTTTAAGACATTTTCAGACACCTTTGTCAGTGTGTCAAAACCTAAGATTTGGTTGAGTCAAGTTGAATTTATTTTAATGCAAGGGACAATAGGTAAAAAGCATTGATTTGGCAGTATAACATATCAAATCATGAAACTCCCATTTAGAAATTGGGCTTCTAATAAAGTACACTTATTTGAATTCTTAAATATTTCTGACTTCTATTTTTATTTGGAATATCTTTGCCTCTGGGTGTTATTTTAATTATTTAAGAATAAGCCCTCTAGCATATCTAAAGTAAAAGCAAATGATTATACAGTTTTAATTTATCACAAAAATATAACCAACTGGCCAGGCACAGTGGCTCATGCCTGTAATCCTAGCACTCTGGGAGGCCATGGCAGGAGGATTGCTTGAGCTCAGGAGTTCAAGACCAACCTGAGCAAAAGCAAGACTCTGTTTCTACTAAAAATAGAAAATATTAGCTGGGCATGGTGGCACACACCTGTAGTCCCAGCCACCCGGGAGGCTGAGGCAGGAGGATCCCTGGAGCCCAGGAGTTTGATGCTGCAGTGAGCTACAATGACGTCCCTGCACTCTACCCAGGGCAACAGAGTGAGACTCTGTCTCAGCAAGAAAAAAAAAAAAGGAAATTGAAACACCCTTCTCATTCCCTCCCTTAAAAAAAAAAAAGAGTGGTTTTTCAAATCTCAACTGACCTCAATTTCCAATAAACCTGCACACACATCAAATAGTTATGCTTTTGAAACCCCAGAAATATAGATCGATGATATTCTTATTTCCTTGATTTTGCATTTTGAAATCTAAATGCTTATAGAAGTTCAGGATGACCTTCTCCAAGTGAGAATATTTTATGCAACAAACATTTTTTAAAAAGCATCTTTCCCGATTGCTCCCCACCCGGCACATCCTCCTCCTCCTTCCCAGCGCGTGTTGCAGTGCCATTTATCAGCGAAATGACCGCAATGCACAGAGGTAGACACACAAGTGAAATCACACAAGAAATACCAAACTCTGACAATTTACTCTTTTCCCCTCGTAAAGGCCCAGGCAGGAGAAGCTCACCCAGCCAACCCGGCTCTCCAAGCTCCATCCACACTGTAAATATGCTCAGCTCACGAGGCCACTGCCAACGCACGACCCCAAGATGACAGATTCCACAACACGTCACTTACTCTGAAGATAACTCTTTCTGCCAACTATTTTGTGTTCCGGCCAAAGCTCTGACCCACAACCATTGACTAAAAGTGGTCAAGTGACGATGATGGACTAGCCCAAATAAGAAAGATATCACTCTGGGTGTTAAAATGCAAGTTTTACAGCACATGGGCCTGGCGAGGGCGATGGCAAGCGGGCTATCGGGGAATGGCAGAAGGCCTCTGACATTCTGATTGAATGGCGTCATAATCACCACTGCCCCCCAGGACAAATGACCACCATTTTTATGAATGGCCAATGGCAGTAACTAAAGTCAGGGGCATCTCACTACGTCTGGGGATTAGAAAGAAACGGAATGCGCCTGCCAGGGTATGACAGGGAACAGACCTCCATGAGAGCGACACACTGATCCAATTAATGTTTCTATTTAAGTACACTCTAAAGAGCCACTTAAAATTTATCCATTCCTGACACTTACTACTTACTAGAGGCCTTTTAATAACTTAAAAATGAGTTTTAGGATCCTATATGTATCTCTTTTTCCAAAACGTACACATAGATTTGTTCTTTGGAAGGCCAAAAATGGCATGCAGAGTTCAAAGAAAAAGAGATTAATATGCATCATTATTTTAGGTAGATCAAACACCAAAAAGCAGTATATGCAGTTGCAACAAATGAAAGCAATGTTCTCTAAAACAATTAGTCTAAAAATTAGCACCACATCCAGCTCAAAGTCAAGTAACCAGAAAACGACTAGGTCTTTTGTATCTTCCATCAATCCTTGCAGACTTAGCAAAAATCTCTATACATCTATTATGCACCTCAAGAATACAAAGATAAAACCCAGTTCATAGAAACAGTACTAAACAAGTACAGATTAATGCAAAGACAATTATTATTAAAGACACATTCTTGACATAGGAGAAATGCGATACACTGAAAAGGAGGACAATTATAATAATGATTCCAAAATAGGAGAATCTTAAGGAAAGACAAGGTATTGATCAGATGACCAGATGAAGGAGGTGAGCGGCCAAGTGAGATCTGTCAAGGAAACTGCTCAGAGTCATGTTTTCTACAACTGGTATAAATAAGGTTTGAGAGCACTTAAGCAGCTGGACACCCAATGTTGTAGAGAGACACTCAGCATTTTTATATCTCATTAAAGAGCCAGGTGCCACAGCTCATTCCTGTAATGTCAGCACCTTGGGAGGCTGAGGTGGAAGGATCACTCGAAGCCAAGAGGCTAGGAGGCCAGCCTGGGCCACATATCAAGATCCTGTGTCTACCAAAAAAAAAATAATTAGCTGGGTAGCTGGGTGTGGTGGCACACACCTATAGTCCCAGCTCCTCAAGTGGTTGTGGCAGAAGGATCACCTGAGCCCAGAAGTTCCAGGTTACCACGAGCTATGATGGCACCACTGCACTCCAGCCTGGGCAACAGAGCAAAACCCTGTCTCTTAAAAACAAATCAAAACTAAACAAAAAACAGATGGAAGGAATTCCTGAAAACCAAAGCAGCAAATTAAATGTGTAAGTCTGAAAGTGGAGAAAAGACAACATTCACAGTCATAATCCAGTCAGGCTAGCAGAAAAGATGTGAAAACATCTAATCCAAGGCACAGAGCAAGGGGGTACCCAACGTGCACTCACAAAACGCAAACGGGACGGGCTCATCCAAGCCTCTGGGAAGACAGGGGCAGGCCATGCGGACAGATGGGAAATTATCTAGACAGTAGGAAATGTCTGAATTCCACTCCACATAACATTCTCAGCAAAGAAAGAAATTTTTAATATTAAACATCGCTTTTCTAACTATTTTACACAAAACCTCAGTTCAAAGAAGCTCTCTGCCTGAATGTGGGGGACAAGTTAATGGAGGTGACCTGTCATCCCCCAATTCATCACTCTGCCCCATTAACAGAGAAGAATCTAAACACTGGACATTCGATCAGCCTCCACATCCATGGTGCGGAGACCGCCCGCTCTGGGCCAAGCTCTGGGTCAGGTCCTCTACACACGAATCTCTCATGTGATCGTCAAAGACAAGGAGGTCTTACAGCTCTGCTAACATGACCAGCAGGAGGCCCAGGGACTCACAGCTGCAAAACCGCGGCAGCACTGTCTCCACTGGTCCGGGAGGTTTCCTTAGCAGAGGCAGGGAGCGAGCTCCTGCACAGACCAGGTGAACCCTGCCGCAACCCACCTGAAAAGCAGACCGGCCAGGTGCATAAACTGAGAACCTTGAAAGGTTCACGACATCCCCGCCCAATAATTACACTTCAGAAAACCTAATTTAAGGAAGTAATCCCAACTGTGGACCAAATTTTAGGCACTAAGATTATGATAATATTTTTAAATGGTGAATAGTGAGGAAATAAACTAAATTCCCAATAGGCAAAGAGGTAAATATTTATATATCCCCATAACAAAATACTATACAGCCTCTAAAATTGAGATTTTTTTTTTTTTTGAGACAGAGTCTCCCTCTGTTACCCCAGCTAGAGTGCCGTGGCGTCGTCACAGCTCACTGTGACCTTAAACTCCTGGGCTCAAGTGATCCTCCCACCTCAGCCTCCCCAGGAGCTGGGACTTCAGGCATTCGCCACCACACCTGGCTAATTATTTTCTATTTTTAGTAGAGACGGGGTCTCGGTCTTGCTCAGGCTGGTCTCAAACTCCTGAGCTCAAGTGATTCACCTGTCTCAGCCTCCCAGAGTGCTACGATTACAGGTGTGAGCCACTGTGCCCAGCCAAGAAAATGTTTGAAAAACATGGGGAAAATGCTTAAGTAAGTAGGAATAATTGTATATGCACCATGATTTCAACTATTTAGAAAAGCATTTGTATTTATAGTCACACAAATATACAGAAAGACCGAAAAGAAATACTCTTAAATTTTAGATTATTCTAGGGGGTGAGATTATGGGTGACTTATTGTCTTCTTTAAAATCATCTGGGCTGGGTGTAGTGGCTCACACCTGTAATCCCAGCACTTTGGGAGGCCAATGAGGGAGGATTGCTTGGGGCCAGGAGTTCAAGACCAGCCTGAGCAAAATAACAGGAAGCTGCCTCTACAAAAAATTTAAAAAATTAGCCGGGCATGGTGGTGCCCATCTGTGGTCCCAGCTACTCAGGAGGCTGAGGCAGGAGGATCGCCTGGGCCCAGGAGTTTGAGGCTGCTGTGAGCTGTGACGATACCACCACACTGCAGCTCAGGCAAGGGAGCAAAGATCCTGTCTCTAAATAAATAAATTAACAAAAAAACGAACTATAAAGACATTCCACCTGTAGGAGCAGACTGTCTGAAATACTGGAAAGCTTTGAGTTTGGATTAAAACTTGTCATATTCCTGCTTAATTATTGATGGATCTGGAAATTGCCTCATTTATTAAAGACTTATGTGCTTTCAAAGGCAGAGGCCCAGTGAGCAAGCAGTTTCTCCACTGTAATGGGATCACTTGGGTTGTTCTCAAAGGACAAAATCCAATAAAATACACTGTGGAGTATATTTGTTTAAATAAAACACACTCACACATCGTCCTCCACATCCTCTGCCAGCATCAATTTACCAAACGCTCTGATCCCCAAGGAAGCGTGCACGGTAATCGTGCTCATGCGTAAACCAGGGGGAAAAGGATGTTAAAATCATCTCACTGCCAACAGCACAGAGCACCCATGACAGATTAACTGGAAATGACAGAGAAGGGAAACTCAGAAGCTCTGTCCTCCCCCACGATAAGGCTGTAGCAGGCCCTTCGTTGTGCTGATTCAAGTACCCTCCACCCCTGGGACACTCCCTCCTACCGCAGCCAGACCAGCTGCAGAACCAGCACTCGTGCCACGCAGTGGCTGCAAGGAAATGAGGAGTTGGCGTACCAGCAAAGAGGGAAAAATAGACTATCATTTTTTAAAGGAAGCATGAAAAATCAAGTTACAGCTCAGTTTAAAAAAAATGAAAAAGATGAAAATTTCATTGTAAATTTTTTCTTAAATAGTCCATCAAATATCCCAATATAAATGGGTTTTTTTATTTTAAGATTTACTGAACCACACAAAAACTGACTGCCTTTCTTTAATCCACAGAGCTACATAAAAGAATCATTTATGACTTGAAACAAACCCAAAGGCAGCCTGTGATTGTAAAATAAATCCCAAGCCGTTCAATGGAAACTCAGAGAGTTCGGTAATAACAATCCCTTCCATCCCAGCCTCCCACGTGCACGCACATACATGGACGTGCACGCATGGACACACACATGGATGTACGTACACATGGACACACACATGGATGTACGTACACATGGACACACGTGCGGATGTGCACACACAGACATACACACTTTGATAATTTGAGAGTATCACAAAATCGAAAATAATTCCACTTGGAGGCAACCAGACAATCCGCAGCCTAACTGTATTCTAAAATGCTTATTCCTCTATGCAGTTAGGTCAGCAGTCTCCAGCATTTTTGGCATCAGGGACCGGTTTCATGGAAGACAATTTTTCTAAGGACTGGAGGTGGGCTGGGGGATGGTTTCGGGATGATTCAAGTGCATTACATTTATTGTGCAGTCAAACCTCTCTGCTAATGATAATCTACATTTAGCTGCTCCCATGAGCTGGCATCACCGCCTCAGCTCCACCTCAGATCATCAGGCATTAGATTCCCGTAAGGAGCCACAACCTAGATCCCTCGCACGTGCAGCTTACAGTAGGGTTCGTGCTGCCACTGATCTGACAGGAGGCGGAGGCTCCTGCTCTGCCACCCGGACCAGTACTGGTCCGAGACCCAGGGGTTGGGGACCAGAGGTAGGTAATACGAAACACAATTCTTTCCTATCAGACTGTTCCTAAATCTGGCCAGACAGACATCATCATCGTGTAATGTTCTACGCCACCCTGAGTGGCAGGCCCAGAAATCTGTACCTGTCACCAACAAGCAGCAGCTACACAGGAAACCACCAGCCACCTCAGACCACCCGCCGAGTTGGCCGACCCTGACAGTCCCAGGCAGCAGCAGCTGGCCTGCGTCCCCACCACCCCAGTATCCCTCCGTGCCCCACTGCGCTGCCGGCAACTGCCAAACCAAGGCTCGCAAAGCTCCCAGGAATCGAGCCTGCTGCCAGCGACAGCCCTCGAAGCAGGAACGGTGTCGCGGCGGTCGTGGATGGCCCCAGCCTCGCTCACTCGCTCGCTGCCGGGGGGCGCGTCACCACACAGCCGGTGCCCGGACCTCTTCCCCAGGAAGCTGTGGTTGAAGCAAATGCTGAGCTCTGATTTAGAGGACAAGCTACTGAGCAATTCAAAAGGATTGCTTCAGTCTCCTTGAAAAGAGATGAGGAGGGACGCGTGGCAAGGTGGAGAAGCAGAAGAGCCGTCCACGCCGCAACCCACCAGAGACCACCGCGGCCGTGCTCGCCGAGCCACAGTGGTGGGAGTTCCCCCATCTCACGCCAGGGCCCTGCAAACTCTGGAACGCCACGCCTTAGACTGCACACGGACCTCTTCCCATGTTCCTACCCTTGCAGCCCCCCAAACTACCCAGCACCTCCCCGCTCCCCGGGCTGGTGCAGGCGGACTCCAGCTCCCGCACCCCTCACGTGGGTCTCTTGCTCTGCCCAACGAGGGCAGAGGGAAGACACGATGGGGTCCCCAGGCTCTTCCCAAGGCACCTAATAATCAATATTCCAATGACACAGTTCCGCCCCCAGCTCCCCTTTTTTCCTTAACACAGCAACACCTGTTCTCCCAACATGTCACAGACTCCACCGGGCAGAGAACAGTGGCTGAGAAAAAAAAACACACCCAAATATTCATTCGGGTTTAATTCTAAAAGATGAAAAACACTGGGCCCCACAAAGCCAGAGGAGTATTTCTTAATTAATTAACTACGGCATTAGTCATAGCTGCCCTGCAGTTTTCAAGTACCCTGTTTTCCCACACAGGATACATTTCACCCTCTTTTATCTACTCTGTAGCCAAGTCATCCACCACCTGGAACTAGCATTTCCATCCAGAATCTCCGTGGTGACATGTGAGTGCAGTAAATCCAGTGTGTCGAGCCACAGTCGTCAGGCACAGGAGCCGGAGAACACGACGGGTTTCTCACGCAGGCGGGCGGCTAGGATGAGCACCCACCCTAAAGAAGGAGGGTTTAAGAAATGCTTCTTGACGGTATCAGCATATTCTCTCTTAAAAGTTCATCCTCTTTTAATTATTTACAACTAATAAAACATGTAATAACACAGTCAAAATTATCAGGGTGACTTCCTTTCAAAAAGCACATGTTTGCACAGTGATTCTTTGGATCCCTGGAACTCGCCATATCTGTCTTTGAATCTCTCTGGGTTGTGGGTGGGGAGTCAGGGAAGGCTCCACCTGGGCTGTGCCTGGGGCTGCAGCAGGGACGGCCCAGAGTGGCTCCAGCAGTGACACGCTGAAGTTTTCTAAGCAGAAAGCACAGGTCTGGCGGCAGTGCAGATGGAAGAGTGGAAGATGAGAGAGAAAACCAGGGAAAGAATATTCCAGGTCAGGGACAATCAATACAAAGGCAAGGGAACTGGGAAACATGGCACAATGTTGGGGACACAGTGAGAGGAGGAAGTTCCGCCATGATGGGATGGAGTGGGGGGGGGGGAGAAAAAGGTAGGCTGGGGTCCGCTTTTGGTCTGATGAATTTGAATTCTACTTGGAAAGCCACGCAGAACCCACGGACTTCTCTGGACTGGAGAGTGACGTAATGAACGCCATCCTTGGAAAGTTTACTCTGGTATTAACAGAAAGGTGGAGGGTGGATCATTTCACATGGGGTGTGACATACAGGAACCAGGAGATATCATAACAAATGGTGGCGAAAATTATATATAAAGTATCTCATTTTAAGTAGAACTGAGCGAATTTAAACACTACCACATTTAGAGTATTACGCTCTGAACAGCAGATGTAAAGCAAACTTAACATACAGTTAAACTATCCTTGAAAACTCCATTTAATCGTCGATAAGCACGAGGAAATGCCCCCGTGATGGGAGAACTCAGGAACAGATACCACACAGGCCACAAGAGTTTCTGCTTCTGATGTCACCCTGCGCCCTGGCCACTCACTCATGCAGGGATGGCCACGTAACCACCTTTGCCCTCTCCGCCATATGTCTGTCTCTTTGCCGAGGATGTTGACCCTAATCCCTTACAGACATCCCTGTGATGCGACACCCCTAAGAGTCTCCCCCACAAAATTTCACATTACAAAAACAACTGAGTCTTCTTTAAAAATGACCCTTCTTTGGTAAATGGCATATAATTTAAAATTATTACCAGATACACAAAAGTCAATTTCTACCATTTTCTAGAATCCTATCTAAGGACGGCAGATGCATGCTCAAGTTCCAGTCCATAAACAGATCATTGCAAGTGCTGCCTTCCGGACACCGTTCATCAGCAGACGGATGGAATCACCGCATTCCCTCATCTGTGTATGAACTTGGGGGGTGCTGTGGCTAATTTTCCTCACGGGGTATTCCCATAAAGGAATCAGGAGTGGCACAACCACTTTGAACCTCTTAGAAGATGTCACATAAACCTAAGATGTTATTATCATTATCTCTTACTACCACACCGCCTGGGAAAGCTGTCGGATCTCTGGGCTCCTGAAATATAAACATGAACTACTTCTTTGGTTTGTTGGCTTCAAAAGTTCAGGCTATACATTTATTAATTGCCCTTGCCCAGGTCAAGAAAAGGACTATTTTAAAATATGACACCTGACAATAAAAAGAATGTTTGATGTTATGAGCAATAGACACATGTGCACACACACAAGCGTGCACACATGCCTATGGCAGAATAAAGACGTCCACAAGGTCTTTGGCACTCCTCACATTGAAAAGTGGCATCGACGTCCCATTCCCCTACAACCAGGCAGGCTACGTGACCGATCTGATAGATTGTATACAGGGACAATGATGCTGCATTGTCTCCTGGGACTAGGTCTTACGAGGGTGGCAGCTTGTTCTTCCTGACACTTGGGACACTCTCTCCAGTAGCCCTGAGCCGCAAAGAAGTCCAACTATCCTGAGACCTCATGCTGGGGACACCACTCGCAGGTGCTCTAGTCAACTGTCCCAGCAGAGCCCAAGCACACATGTGAACGGAGCCATCTTGGACTCTCCAGACCCGGTCACCCACCAGCTAAATACCCTCAAGTAACCCCAAGTGGAGCAGAAAAATAACCCGGCTGAGCTCTGCCCAAATTCCTGACCCGCGAAATCAGGAGATATAATTAAACAGTTGTTGATTTAAGCCATTACGTTTCGGGTGGTTTGTTATGCAGCAATATCTAAATATACATTAGTTTTTGCCCAACATTTTTACTTATCAACTTGGGCTTGAGCGCTATCTGAAACCGCTGCACAAGATTTAAGAAACCCTTCCACGGGCATCGCTATCAGACACACGATGCACGTGCATCAGCTCCATAAAATTCAATACTAGCAAGTTCTTATAGCGGCAGTATGTTTGCAGACAGTATTTTTTAATATCATTACAAAGAACTGCACTTCGCAGCTCTGAAAGTACTGAAAGTACCCTTGAGAAAGTTATTTCCTGTTTTAATCACCTCTCACCAGTCCTGCCACCAACACTTCAAGCGCCATGCTCTGTTCGCAGCTTGCCAAGTGCACACGGCACTGCGGGAGCACCTGGGGACGGGACCAAGGAAAGGGGAGCCAGACGCCCCCGGAGTAGCAGCTACATGAGCTGGGCCTGCCAGCGCAAGCTGTCCACAGGAGGGCTGGCAGATTCTGTGTTAATAACGACAGTTTGTCTTCTTTTCCCTACTTCTAGCAATATGCGAAATGTGTAAATGCACAGGAGATAAGGAGCCATGATGACAAGAAAAACAATAACAACGTGATGCGGAAAGTAATAAAACTGGTCCCTGGGCATACAAATCCGTGGACCCACGTTTAGGTTCACGTGGCAGTGTGGCCAGAAGATTCCATTTGCCAGCAACGGCCAGGCCATTGGCACACTGGTGCCAGGGAAGGAATTGTTCAGTGGGAATATTCTAAGCAGCACAATATAAAAGTGTGTACAAGGAATCCCCTACCAGCCTTGTGAAAGCGTGCCGACAGTTTTCTCCAAGAGCAGTGTTGCTCCAACATATGCATGCATATCCACGAACAAGCTTGCAAAGAAACTAGCAAGAGGGGAATTTAGTCCACTGCTCACAAGCCTCCTTCTCTGCTGCACACAAAACCAAAAATCTTAGATGTCTGTTTCTACATATCAAAAACACCCTGAGACCTCTCTGAAACTCCTTCTCAATAAGTTGGCACTGAAAAAATGTGGTAGGTATTGCTGTTACAGGCATTTGCCAACAACTCCCTAAACCGATAGGCAGATAAATAATGCCCCTGAAGATAGCACTTCTTGTGCAAGAGCTTTGGATCATGAGTCCTGACCTCAAAAGCTTTATGACACCAAAAGCAAAGACAGAGCTGAAAGTACCACTCCCCAGAATCTAAAAAGAACCTTCCCTTCTCATAGCTGGCGGGGGGAAACAAGGCCAAAACTCATCAGTTTCAAACTAAAATCCCACCTACTAAAACAGATTAAGATCTGTCTACATTCTCCCAGTTATTTCCCTACCGTTTTGTTATAAAACGTTTCGGTGCTCTGGAAAGTTTTCAAAAGCACCATTCATCACTCTCATTAGCAAAGCACAAAAACAAAGGAAGTTGTGAAGGAAAGAGATATACGTATGTAAAATTCCAATGTCTTGTACTGTTTTCTGTCTTTTTCATGTCCCTCGTGAAACTGAAGCTTTGGATTTCAAATGTACTCACGTGAAACAATGTTTACAAACAAATACTGGAAGAGATCAGATTCAAAATAGAAACCTTGCACAACTCGCTAAGCTTCATTACTTTAATCACTACTTAGCAACTTCTCTAAATACACACGGGGAGAGGGACAAGGCACTACTTTAATTAATGAGACGTTTAAGGTCCTCAAAGAGGAAAACAACTTTCAATACTGTGGTATGGAAAAGACCGAGGAGAGGGGGTGGTCCTCTCGAATACAAAGCCAACGTGTTGACAACTCTGCAAGTCTGAGTAATTACACTGCCAGCCATGCCCAGAACCTGAATGAGTCTTCAAGACGCCACTCCCTGTTTAGTGTGATAAGTAGGTCAACTCCTGGGTGAAGTCTTCAGGTGATTGGCAGTGGGTGCCTTTAGCTGAACCAAAGTATTAAAGTTACATCAATCTGTCAACCCTTACAGCTAACTACCCAAGCAAAAGATGTTCTGTGGCCCTTTCCTGCTGATTTAGCTGCCCAAAATCACCATCTTAAGATCCAGAGAAGAGTATAGAAGGGTTACGGGCACATGAATTATAGAGGCCTATATAATAAAGGATTAGAAAAGTCACAAAAATGTCAACTTTGTCGTTTTATTTTATAACTTCAGATTCTCTCTCTGAGCTCCAGGGTAGTCTCAGAACTACTACTAGTTAATAAATGCTAAAGGTCTTTAAAACATCTGTGCAGTTTCTAAATATCAATAGTATTTACTGTTGCTAGTTTTAACCTCTCCAAGTTTTAAACGATTTTTTTAAATGGAAAATGTGTGAGACTTTTTAAAATATTTTAAATACAGCAAATAAATTTCACATAATCTCCTTTGATCTAGCAGCTGCAATTATTCTAGAGAGTAACAAGAGCTAATAGAAAACCCAACACAGCTAAGACGGACAAATGCAATTCTCCTTGACCTGTAAAAAAAATCACCTTTAACTACTGGGTGAGCTGAACGTTCTTGGACCTAGAATTTTTTTCTCTATTTCCAATTGATTTATAAATACTAACTGGAATTTGCTACTTCTGGGGGAAAAAAGTAGCCCTGTACCAGATCATCTCAAAGAACAACACCTGATGTCATAAATAAAATAAAAATCAAGTTGACTTTGTGAATTAGCCATTAAAATTGTGCCTAATCTATTTAAAATTTGAAAAAAAGAGAAAATGATCTAACATTGACTAAGAATCTATACCATGACAGGGTCATTGCCTACATTAAATCACTTGATCTTCATGACACCCAACAAAAATAATAACCTCCCCAAATTACAGATGGGAAAACAGGCTCACAGAGCTGGTGGGGTTTGCCAAAGCTCGAAACGCCGGGAGGCCAAGACCAAAAACTGGAAAAGCTCTTCCCTCATGGAATCTTTGGAGCATCCAAACCACCATCCCTGGGATTTTACTTCCTAAATTGCGGAAGAAGTTTTTTCTTGAGTGATTTCTTTAAAGGAGACAGTTTTACCACCCGATTTCCCATATCCAGAGAAGTTCTAATGAGGAAGAGAAAAAACAATTTAGAAAAGCTTATTCAAGCGCAACTTAATCACTGGCGACCATTCTTGGCAGAAACAAAAGAACACAGCTAATGTCTACTCCTGTGTTCCTCGCTGCGATACCTTTTCACATTCTCTGCTTGAATCCTGACAACAGTCCCATGAAGTAGGTGGTATTAGAAGGCAAGGATCCTGCACTCACAGAGGTTAACTGTTCTCACTCTCAGACGCACAGATGCCTGAGAGATTCCTCTTCTGCATCATGGTCCACAGTGTACCATTCTGATGTTTCTGCTCCTAGAAGAAAAAACACCCACCACTACCCCACTTTCAACTTTCAGTTAGTTGTGTTTTTGCAAACATCTGTATTTTAAGCAGTGGGTCATAACATAATGAAAGATAACATTGACCCCACCAAAGAACATTCAGGGGATTATTAGCATTGTGGGTTTCCTTCAAAAATATCTTCCTGATAGGAGGTGCCTTCATCATTTAAAATATATTCCCTTTATATTTCTCAATAGCACAAATGCCAAAATGCCACCATCTTCCAGGTGTAGTTGTTGTTTAAACAGTTCTCAGTCCAAATGATGCACTTAGAGATCCACCTGATTGGTCTGAAAGGTTTTTTCCAGATCTCTAACAAAGTGGTAAAGGTCCCAAATCCTGCATTCAACTTTAATGGATCTCGTGATTAGTCATATCCTGTACGGCAGTGCATCAGAAACCAATATCCTGTGCATTTTGCCTCGCTCTTCTGCAGGTGCTGCTGGCTGTAATAAAAGAAATCCCAGTTTAGAGTAAAACCCTGCTGGGCAGGAACCTGGCTACCCATTATTCACATATGACTCTGCACACTGGGTTGCAGCATTATAAATTATACATCTTAAGAATGCCTTTGTGGTACAAGAAAATGTGTTCCCTGGAAAAGAGTTCATTTTTTTAATTTTGGATTTAATATTGGATTTAGAAAACAAAACAACGCAGAGATGAAAAATTTTTTTCAACGTGTATTATACACATAAAAGGAATAGAACAGAAAACCCATTCTCGTAACAACCACCTACACAAAAACAGCACTCTCTTCTTTGTGTATTTAATCTGTTCATACGGCATATTTTGACTAGTGAGCAATTTTATGTTTCTGAGACATACAGCAAGTTGTCTTCTTAAGTGTTGGAGAAGGAAACACTGATTTTTAGTATAGTCTATCCCAGACAGACCTTTTCAAAAATATAATCTCTGGAACATAGATTAGTTTTCTAATCTAAAGGGATGCAGTATAAATAACAAGAACAGAAAAACCATACACTAGAAAACATACATCTGATGCCAAAAATTTAAATCTTACAGCGTCTGAATATTTTTAAAAATGCCAAGAGTGGGAGAAATAATAATGTCTTGATTGTCATCTCTAAAACCGCTTAAATTTAACCCACCGTAAAATACCAACCTCATGAATATGCATGTGTATGCATATGTATACACATATCACACATTTAGTATCATGCAGTATCATCCATTTATAATTCACAAAGGGAATAGCCTTATGAAGTCACTTCTGAGCATGTGATTTACCTGAAGAGGTACTTATCTTGCCACAAGGAATTCTGAAGGATGCCCTAGGCAAAATCTACCCTAACTCTCAACAGCATGCATTTCACCTGGGGAACAAGCCCCATCATTTTGAAATCAGGGCTGCAAAAAATTCTCACAGTGTGGGTGAGTGGAGTAAGATATTCTGTGCCCTGTGTGTTCCTCTGAAAAGCCACTGTCAACCCACACCTGATGGTCCTGTGAGCACGACAACCAGCCATGCAGACTAGAAGTGTCTGCGTAGCTCAAGGAACTGACAGTGGGAGCCCAGCCCAGCACCTCCGAATTATGAGAAGACAGAGATGGGGAAACAGAGACTCGCAGAGCTTCTGAGATTTGCCAAAGTTCGAAATTTCTGAGAGCCAAAACCAAAAAACTGGAAAAGCTCTTCCATGATGCACAACCTTGGGGCACCTTAATCAGCCTCCGTTCAGCAAAGGCAGCTGGTGAGCTGGGCAGAAAGGAGTCTCTGGCTGAAGAACAGGTGAGGACTTAAAGGGGTAGGGTGGGGGGCTTAGCAAGGAGGTCAGAGTTCACCAGACAGCAACAGGATGGACTGGAATATCCCCCCCACCCAGAGAGATCCAGCCAGTTGTCATTTGAGGTGTCTGAGTATCTCTGATGCACAAAAACATGTTATTTTATGGCACTCTCAGAACTATAAAATACCTAAAAACGGAGCCTTGTTCACAGTGGCTTATGTAGTCTATTTTTCTAACATCTTCACTGAGGTATAAAAACATACCATAAAATCCACTCGTTTAGATGGTGTACAATTGAATGAGTTTTCAGTATACTCACAGACCTGTGCATCCATCACCATTGTCTAAATTTAGAACATTTCCAACACCCCAAAAAGAACCCCCGTACCAATTAACACTGTCCATCGTTACCCTCAACCCTGGGCAAACACCACTCTCCTGTCTCCACAGATTTGCCCACTTGGGTCATTTTATATAAATGGAATCATACAATATTTGGCCTTTTGTGACTGCCTTCCTTCACATGATATAATGTTTTCCAGGTTCATCCACATGGCAACATGTATCAGTACTTCGTTCTTTTTTATGGCTGAATAGTATCCCAATGTATGGACATACCATCTTTCATTTATACGTTTGTCAGCCGATGGACATTTAGGTTGCTTTCGGCCATTATGATTAACGCTGCTATTAAAGATGGCCGGACAGATAACGGAAGGCATAGACCTATAAGTCATTTTCCATAATCTTTCCAAATGGAAAAAATGTTAAATAAGATAAAATAATGACTAAAAGATAAAAATCAGCCACCTTTCTACTTTGTTCATTAAACTATGAATTTCTTTTCATAAAGATTTGCTTGCCTATTCTCCACCTAAAACAGAAAGGCTACCCAAAATAGGTAAAATTATATAAATTTACTAACGCCCCTCCCACCCCCCACTCTACTGCCACTGACCTTGGTCCCAGCTAAGAATGTCGTGGGAGTGTCCCAGCAGGAGGAAAGCACCCTGTGTGGGCTAACCTACCATCTCCTAGTGCACATGACCTATGGAAAGCACCTTCTGGCCCAGTTTTACAAATGTCTTTCCATCCTTAAAAAAAAAAAAAAAACAGAGGGTTCTGGTCATCTATCTAGTGTTTGCCATTACCAACTTGCATGCAACTCTACTGAGAGGTAAAAACCTCCCAGGACAGACGGAGGATCCATCTGTGGGTTAGAGTCCAAGTGGGACTTTAAACGTTCCCTCCATGACCAATTTACCCACCTTCACCATGAGCCAAGAAGCGCTTCCCATCGGCCAGATTCTCTCGGTGAAGCTCAGATCCTAAACATTTCTATTTACTCCTGGCACTGACCCAAGGATCCCGACTGACAGAATGAGAGGCGCCAGACCAAGCATAGGTGTGTTTCGGGGCCAGATTCCCACACGGCCCTGGCCACCTGCCTTGAACCTAGCCCAATGCAAACCCCACGACGATCCTCTGCTCGGTCTGAAAAACACACTGAACTCCCTTGAAATAACTGACACACAAAAGAATAACTTCTAAGCACTCCAAATCTCACTAAATCTTAGTTTTCAATTACAAGCTGTTTGTGCCAGTATGTCAAACACACCGAACCTTTTTTTTTTTTTTTTTGGAGACACAGTCTTGCTCTGTTGTCCAGGCTAGAGTGCAATGGATAACTGCTCGTTGCAACCTCCAAGTCCTGGTTTCAAGCCATCATCCTGCCTCAGCCTCCCGAGTAGCTGGGACTACGGGCGTGAACCACCACACCTGGCTAATTTTTCTAATTTTTGTATGGATTGGGGTCTCAGTCTTGCTCAAGCTGGTCTCAAATTCCTGGGCTCAAGCGATCCTCCCAGCTAAGCCTCCCAATCCCTTAGGATTACAGGTGTGAGCCACCGCACCAGGACAACACCAAACCTCAAAGTCCTTAAAATTAGCAAGTGGGGATTACAATTTTCTGAGCAGAAGTGCATCTGTGTATGTGTGTGTAAGAGAGAGAGAGAGGCAGAGAGAGACAGAGGAAAAAGACGTGTGATGTGTTGATTCTCGGCTTCGTATTTACTCAATCTCTATGGCTACTATGTGACAGACACTGGCTACACATGTCAGAGAGGCGCAGCCACTGCTTCACACATCTCACCTGCAGGGCGATGAGCCCACAAACACTTGGAGCTACAGCAAGTCCCCGAGAGCAGCACAAACAGAGAGAACCTCTAAGCCCTGGGATGTAGAGCCAGCCTCCCCGAGATGGCTGGTCTGAGCTGAGGCTCACAGGAGTGCAGAGAGAGAGTAAACGTTCCAGGCAGAAGCAGCGGAAAATGCCAGAGCAGAGGCAGGAACGTGCACACAAGTTCAAGTGGGTGGAGTACGGGGTGTGGTGAGTTTGGAAGGCAAGGGGGTCCCTCCAAGGGACAGGCTGTGCTGAGACAGCAGGACTTGCCGAAAGAGCATACAGGGAAATTTCAGCAGCAGATGACAATGAGATTTGAATCTTAGAAAGATCAGCCTTTCAAACATGTTTAATTTCTTTTTCCTTTTTGAGGGGGAAGACAGAACATGTTAATAAAATAATAAAGTTTCTTTCATTTCACTCTTTTTATGCTTGCCTCTATTTTCTCTCAATCTCTGCAACAATGTAACTATTTTCCTCAAAGTTTCAATAAGCTTGTAAGTGTGTAACAACATGCTGTCATACATTTATTCACACAAAAATTCCACACCAACAAGATTTTTCATAAAACCTGTGATTTGCATGCTTTTAGTAACAAACAGGTCCCTCTCTCCAACCCCGAAAAAAGGAAGGGACATTTTCAAAAATATCTCCAAAAACTCAAGTTTTAAAAATACAGGTTGAGCATCCCTAATCTGAAAATCCAAAATCTGAAATGCTCCAAAATCGGAGACTTTTTGAGTATCAACATGATGACATGCCACAAGTGGGAAATTCCACATGTAAATACTTAACACCAACTTAGTTTCATGTACAAAATTATTTAAATATTGTATAAAATTACCTTCAGACTGTGTGTATAAGGTGTATAGGAAACAAATAAATTTTGTGTTTAGACTTAGGCCCACCCCCAGATATCTCATTATGTATATGCAAATATTCCAAATTCCAAAAAAAAATCCAAAATCCAAAACACTTCTGGTCCCAGGCATTTTGGATAAGGGATACTCAACCTGTAATTACAACAGGTTGCTACTAAATCATTCCAAAGGGACATGCATGAGGAACAGAAGCAGTGGTCCAAAAACCAGAGGCCCAGATAACCAACCTGTACTATGGCCAATACCAGCAGCTTTTACCTTCCCTGGCCCCAACACACGTGCACATGCAATCTGGCCTCTGGAGTGTGGTGCTACACAGGCAAATATTAATATTCTTACCAATTCTTTCAATTAAATTACACATTGCCTTTTTAAGCGAAGAGGAAAAATCCAAGCAGGAATAGTGCGACACTTGTGAAAATGCCCAGGGAGTAAAACCATTTGGTGGATAAAACGCATTAGTAATTCAATTAATTTTTTTATTATTATTTTTATTTTTAAAGACAGGGTCTCACTCTGTTCTGCTGCCCAGGCTGGAGTGCAGTGGAGTGATCACAGCTCACTGCAGCCTTGAACTCCTGGACTCAAGCAATCCTCCCGACTCCACCTCCCAAAGTGCTGGGATTACAGGCACGAGCCACCACATGCGGCCCTCAATTAATTTTTACTGAGAAGCTAGTATGGGCCAGACCTGATATTGAAGAGATTCTTAATCATCATCCTATTCAATACTCACATTCACCCTATCAGGGAATATTCCATTATAGAGATGAAAAAAATGAGGCTCCTATAGGATTGGTTTGCTTAAGGTTAAATGGCTAACAAACCTAGGTCTCCAAACCCATTCCAAAGCTGCCCCCTGAGAAGAGAGCTATTGGGGGGGGGGGGCAGTGAGCAAAGGGGTTCCAGCAACTTCCGAGTCACCTGCACTCTCTTCTTCCCCTATCGCTCAGGAGGCAGTGAGCAGCATTTCTTTAGACTGAAATGCCAAAGAGTTATCTGTCTGAGATCTCATCCAAACAGCTGGCTCAAGTCATCCTCCTAGAGGACTACTTGTTGCCCTGCCCAAACACCCAGTCCTTCCTGTTCCATCACACTGCAGGAAGTCCCTGCGTCTTGCCCTGGCACTCACAGTTGTCCTCAGCTCGATCCTGACCCCCTCCTATCTGACGTGAACCCTCCAAGGAGCCAAACCGGCTGTGTGTGCCTGAATGGCCCTTGTTCACACACTGTTTCCCTTCTTAGAATGCCTTCCCTTCCACTTCTCAGAATCACAGCACGCACTCCAGACGCCCCGCCTGGACCCCAACTACAGACCTACAGAACCAGAGCCCCTCTCCCCCTCCAGGCAGGTGCTTTCTGAGGTCCCTACACTACCCAGTTAGCAAGCACTGCCCTAAATCAAGGCCAGCCTTCCCACCCACCAATGCAAACCCCAGTGACTAAACGAGATTTCCCCTATACACACCCCATGGTGACAGCTCCCACCTCCAAAATCCAGGAGCCATTACTCTCTGAACCACGCTGTTGTCAATTAATGCTACCACCTACTGTTATTTATAGCTTTATATATTCTTCCTGTCTCCTACATTATACTTGTTTTGGGTGCAAGAATTTAGTCTTATATTTCTTCATTGAGCATGTTTTCTAAACAGCAGCCCTTCAACGAACCCCATACTTCCAGCTGGTGCCCTGCACCCTGTGTCCATCAGGAGCCATGGGTATCAGGCCACAAGGACAAGAACAGATCAGTCCTCCCAGTCTGAGCCCTCACAACAGTCCACACAATGTGGTCTCAGTGTTCAGCACGGGCTCTGCGTAAACACAGGTGGACAGAGATCAACAGCCATTTCCACCTCAGTGATCATAACCACAAAAACATTTTTTCACAAGAGAAAAACAATGTTACATATGACTAAGTGTAAGCCTTCATATAACTACTCACTGAGGACATTTCTGGCATTACATCATGCCACTCCACTGTCCAGAAAACTTGATTTGTTTAACCTGAAAACAGCTCAAATATAATGCCACAAAATGCTTACTGCAGAGAAAGCTTTGATGGGTTGAGATGTTGGGATCTTTCTTTTTCTTTTCCTTTTTTCCTTGTTTTCTTTTTAGGGGGCTTGGCTAGTTTTTGTACAATGCCATGAACACAATCTACCCCCATTTTTCCCTACCAGATAGGAGTTCATCATGCCACATGTCACCTAGCAACCTAAATACCACTCGACAACCACCCAGCTATCCAATTCTTCACACAGAATTTGTCTTGTAAGGAACAGATAAGAGAATAAATGTTAAAACAGTGTGATGTGTTTGCTTCATAATCACCTTACATAGGGTGGGAAGAGTAGGAACAGAGACTAAAAATCAAGCTTAATCATTACCTAACAATTTAAGAAGAAAAAATACAAATGGACCTAGAAGACACTCAAGGTCTTACAACATTTGAGTCAACAGTCTTGTGATCCAATGACTGAACTCTGCATATGCAAAGCCCATCTTAAAATTCACCTACCGTACTATAAGCTGCACTTAAAGACCATTTAAATAACTTTGGAAAGCCCAGAACTATCTCTGACTCTCCCTCTCATTTATCTCCATCACCCTTCCTTCCCTTCCTTCAAGCTCATATGCCCCTGTTCTCTTCGTGATGCCTTCCCAGACTCCCCCAAGAAAACTGCACTCCCCTTTCTGTGCCCCCAGGTCCCTGTGGAACAACCACTAATATTTAAGAAAGAACGAGGTCCAGATCTATCACCAAAGCCTCTGAACTGTGCCCACCCAGCATCCCAAAGGCATCCTCTTCCCCTTACTGTGCCACACCCATGTCCACACCGATGGCTCCTCCACCCGGAGGACCCTGGGCCCTCTTGCCCTAGACTCCACTTCCCACAAAGTAGCTAGTGGGTCCCCTAGATGTCCAGCACCCAAAACAGTGCCTTGGACATAGTAAATGCTTAAGAACATCTGTGAGATGAATTAATGACTCAGTCAACCAAACAACGCCACTTGTATTTCCCAAACAGGCAATTCGACCTGTCTGAACGATAAAATATGACGAATTTTTAAGCATGTAAAATGAGCAGGGTGAAAGAAAATGTGGATCCCCTTCTCCCTATTCAGGAACCTGGGCACAGTGCAGGGTCCATATTATTGTAGTTCTCGTTCCTTTCACCATTCTGTTGGTTTCCAGAGTACAACCTGATTATTCATTTAGAACACTCAGACTATAAACTGTCACTCAAAAACAATCCTTAAAAATGCTAAATGTTTCCGCTGGATTTCAGGGTCTGATTTAAAAAAAAAAAAAAAAGCTAAATGTTAGTTTAGAGGGTTTTTCCACCCTTGTCAGCTTTGCAGACAAACAGGTGCCCAATATCCACTAATTTGATTTGATTTTCAATAAAAGAGTTCAACCAACTGTAAGGAACATCTTAGAGCTGTTAAAGCCAATCTTCCATTTTTATGTCAGGTTCCTAAACATCCCTCAAAATTACCTTTCAAAGCCCACAGGACCCAGGTCACCCCACTGTGGGGAACAAACAGCAAATACGGCACCAAAGTGAATATTCTTCCCACCACACATGACTCTAATACAAAGGAAATGTCCTCGGGTGCTGGAGAGAAACTTCAGCGTGGGCTGTTGTCAAACACTGACACAGTCGATAAAACAATGTAACAAAATGCCTTTTCACTTCTGACACATTGTAGAGGAATGCAGTTAAGTGGCTACAATATTATCACTCCAGGAAGAAAGAGGGAAAATCTGCAGCACTCGGAAATCAGGCCCTGGCTGCGCAGCCCCGGCGCCATATGGAAGTAGTTCCAGAGAGGTAAGAGCCGAGGTCCTTGCAGGAAAACTTTTAATTCACTCGCTACTCCCGGGTTGTGCTTTTTTAAGGAGCCCTGCACCGGAGCCTCTTAATCACCGAGATTTTCTCTGCCAGCAAACGCTCGCGAGCGAGCGCAGGCGGGTGTCCCTCCCGGGGCTGCGTCCCGACCCCGAGCCGGCGACTCCCTGGGCTGCGGCCCCCACTCGCCGGCCGCCCCCGGCCGCCCCTCCGCGGGGAGGAAAAGGCTCCTCGCTGCGGCTGCGGCCGCGGCCCCCACACAGGGAGTGGAGAGGGCAGGAACGCAGCCACTCTCCGTCGTGCGTGGAATAATTAAACTTCTCGCACCGAGAAAGTTCCCTTCCCCAGCCTTGCCCGCGGGGCCTGGGGGCGGGGAGAGGCCTGGGGCTGGATTTCCACCGCCCGCGGCCCGGGAGAGGCGCCCGGCCAGGCTTCGCCCGCGCCCCCCGCGCGCCGGATCGGGCTCTGCTCCTCGTGCGGACTCCGGGGAGGCGCCCGCGGCCGGCCTGCGCCGCGCCGCCCTGCTCGCCCCGCGGCGGGAGCCCCCGGGGTGCGGCGGGAGGCGCTCGGTGGGGACGCGGGTCCCCGACGCGGGGTCCCGGCGCGATCGCCCCGCTGCGCCCTCGCTCGCCCCGCCGGCCCGGCCCGCGCGGGGAACTTTGCCGCCCGCGGCCCGGGACGGGGGACGCCCGCGAGGCCCGGCGCGGCCGCCGCACTTTCCCTTTCCCCGCCTCCCCTCCGTCTCCCTCCTCCCCTTTCCAGGAAGCGCCATATTGATCCCGGCGCCTTCCCCCTCCTCCTCCTCCTCCTCCCCGTCCTCCGCCCCCGCGCCCCCCTCCCCGCCTCCCCCGCGCCCGCGCGCCCCTGGCCCCTCACCTTGGCTATGGCCTTCCGGTAGCGGGTCACCGCTTGCTGGATGAGGCTGAAAACTTTCATGTGGCCGTCTCCGCACGGCACGACCACCCGGGTCCTCCCGAAGCACACGGTCACTTTCATGCCGCCGTCGCCGCGGGCTGGCCCGCGCCCCTCGCTGACCGCGGCCGGGGCGGCCCCGGGCCGGGGCGGCTGGACACTCGGCGCGGCGGGGCCGCTGCTCGGGCGCGCGGGCGGCTAGGGGCGCGGGCAGGCGGCGGCGCCGGGGGGCCGCTCGGATCGCATGCCCGGCCCGGCCCGGCCGCCCTCGCCTCGCCCGGGGCTCGCCTCGCCTCTCCCCGCCGCGGCGCCCGCAGCCTCCGGCCACCTGTTCGGCGTCTCGGCGCGCTCGGCGGCGGCTGCGGCCCGGGGCTGTGTGGCGCTCGCGCTCACTCGGGGCTGCTGGGGGAGGGGACGGCGGCGAGGGGAGGAGGAGGAGGAGGAGGAGGAGGAGGAGCAGGGCCGGGCACACAACACCGCGCACATGCGGCAGGGGGGAGGCGCGGCCCGCTCCGGGCGCGGGGCGGGGCGCGCGGCCGCGGGACCCCTCGCCCTGGCGCCCGCCCCGGCAGGCGGCCTCTGCCTCCTCCGGCCCTTTCCCCGGGCGCCGCCGCCGCGGAGGTGGGAGCCTGGGGCGCCGCCTCCCCGCGCCCGCCGACCCCCGTGACTTGGCACCGCGCCCCGCAGCCCCCCTCGCCCAGCCAGCCCGCCGCGCTGCGGGGCTGCGCTCGCCCCCGAGCCCCTCCTTGGGGACGCCCCCGCCACGCCCCCAGAGATATCCACGGAGCGCCCCCCGCCCTTTCTTTGTCACTTTTAATCCCCTTCCTGGGACTGGAGGGTTTCGGGTGCAGTTGCTTCTGGGGAAAGCAGTTTAAGCTCGGTGCCGCGGACTCGACGCGCGAGACGTTCAGAGAGGAGCAGTCACCAAGTCCCCGCCACCCCCGGGGAGGACAGGGGCCGGGATGTTCCAGCCCAAGTCTCCCCTGCCCCGGGGACCCTAGCCTCCCCACGGCCCGCAGCTTGGCAGGGCTTTGCCGCGGCTCGCTCGCTCGGCTGCAAGGCCGGGCAGCGGTTCTGATGTGTTACAAGCAAAAATTAATCGTCTGCTCTGGGGAGACGTTGGGGAAGCTTTGACGCGACACGGCCTTTCTCCTGAGGCCACTATTTACCTTCAAGTTTCCTGTTGACCGCGGGGTGACCCACCCGGTTAAATATGTACAGCTTAAACATCGGCAATCTAGGTACATTTCTTGCTTTTAAATTCTGCAACGTAAGCAATCCTAACGCAAACCTATGAACGATATATTGCAAATGCCTCTGGAGAAATCTTGTGCAAAGGGCTCTCCGCGATGCGCTGGCACTGAGCACAGGCACTTAAACCCGGGGAAGCCGACAGCTCCCAAAAAGAGTTACATGCAGGGCAGCAGACGTTTTAAAAGAACGTGGACCAAGTCAAGGAAAGCAACTGAAGCTCATCTGTCTTAGTTATGAGCTGTGATTCTTCATAAATATATGTCATTGTGTTTAAAGAATGGCAAACATCAGCGGAGTCATTGACCCAAGTCTGTCCCAGATGGTATTAAATTCATTTTTGCCAGCGGTTTCTAGATCCGTGAAAGCAATGAAGCTTCTGTGAGCTGGAGCAGAACTTCAGCAGTGAGAGCTGGAATAAGTGACCATCCAGCCGTCGCGTTCCACCTCCCATTTTAGAACAAGGGAACAAGACAAAGAGGTTCATTTCCAGAATCCTGCACTTTCCAATACCCCACACTGCCCTGGGTACAGGGCAGTTTGTTATAGAAAAGGTTGTGTTTCCTCTCCTCTCATAGTCCTTGAACACCACAGTCAATCGCCAAGCAAATCAGTGCAGTAAGTAGGCTCCATGTATTATCATCCCCATCTTCCTCCAGGATCTTGCCTGTGGCCACAGAGAAAGATTAAGGCAGACCCAGAAATAAATAGAGTCCGGGTTTCCTTCCACACGGCCCTGGGAAAGGCTCCTCACTGCAGCATTCGACATTTCTACCCAATAATTAAGTTAGTGACAACTATGAACACTCTAGCTGAGGTCTTCTTGCTTCTTATATTAATACTTGGATCTACAGCAACAATTACAGATAATTATAGGTGGTGTTTCTGTTTTCATGCATGGGGGGAGAGTATACTAGTTTAGACTGGGGCTTTCTCAAAGTAATTCCAGTTGAAAGCCAAGTTTCAGGAATAGCCAGAGTACATCAGACATCCCACAGATCTAGGTTCAGATCCTAATTTGACCATTTACTAGTGCCTTAGACACGGCACTTGCTCTGTCTCTAGCCTCAGTTTTAACAGCTGACACGTGGAGCGGACAGTATCCATCTCGTAAATGATTAGTATTAGATAATGTATTAAAACAGTATACACTGCCACATGGACGTGTGTAGCGTAGTAGAATCGAGTTACATAATCTAGGCAAACAGAAACAAAGTTACAAATGTAGGCAAAGGAATAACAAATGATGACAATGGACCAGGAGGGAGAGACAAGGCGGAGAGGCCCAAGGCTTGGAGAAATTACTGGACAATAGATACAACCACTAGGTGACTGCGCCAGGACTAAAACAGAAAACCGGGGCTCATGGCTCTTAGGCCTGTTCTCAATTCACTTTATTTCTGTTTCGCACACAATTAGTGAAGACCTCCCATGTGGAAAGCACTGGGTAAACATTACAGAATTATAAAAGTGAGTGAGAGAAGGACAATCGAGAGCTGCTGTCCCCAAGCCCAGGGCCTGTTAGGAACGGGGCACACACAGGAGGTGAGTGTCAGGCAGGGAAGCTTCATCAGCATTTACAGCTGCTCCCCATCACTCGCATCACTGCCTGAGCTCCGCCTCCTGCCAGATCAACGGTGGCATTAGATTCTGCATTATGGTCATTTGCATAATTATTTTGGTATGTATTACAATGTAACAAAAATAGAAATAAAGTACACAATAAATGTAATGTCCTTGAATCATCCTGAAACCACTCCCCTGCTCCCATCTGTGGGACCAGTCCCTGGTGCCAAAAAGGTTAGAGACCGCTCACCTAGAGCTTAGAATAAGATAGCTACTCCAACAACTGTTATTCAAGACATTAAATATTAAATGCCAGCAAAGTGTTTCTGGCAGTGCTAGGGAAGGAGGTGAACCTCCATTAAGAGAGATGACATCAGAGTATATGTGGTACCATTTTCTTTACGTCACTTCCTTTCACTATTCAATAGTTAATAAGAGTCTGAGCAGTTTTTCAGAAACATGATCCATAGGGTTAATGATAATTACATCATGCAACTAACCAGATAAAGCCTCACAGCTTTGTTGAAATCTACCTAGTTTATCTAGATGACAGTGATTCCCTTTATGTTAATAATTGATGAAAAACTAAGGCTGTGTAATTTTAGATGCCAGACCCTTTGGGGTCTTGAGTCAAATTCATAAAATTTCATGACAAGTTGTGAATATGCTTTCACTAATATACTCCTCACCGAACATCTAACCATAATGTTGGATTACAGCCAGACCACCTTCATGTCTGTAAAACATTTAGCTTGACCAAGTGGCTTCTGGCCTAAGGCAAGCACAAAAGCAAACCTGGTTCCAATGAGAAGCAAAATTGTACAAGTCAAGGGTCAAATGTTGCCTAAATAGTGGGTTTACTTTCTTAAAATATGCATATTTTAGGTAAATATGATGACCCTTGTCTTAACTTGTACTTCTGTTTTATAGGTGGTTGAATCAGTTGGGTTTCAATATCCCAGAGAGTGCTGAGAATTAATTAGGGTCTGTCTGGGCTTTAGGCCTATCTGCAAATGGGCAGGTGTGACCACACGGACTATAATTTCAACTACATCCAGCTGCACTCAGCGCACCATGAAATAAATACACCCCCCATGTGTGTAGGGCCGGTATTATATTACCCAGCCTCTCACCCTTAGAAAGTTAATAATGAAGAATAAAGATATTTACAGGAGCCTTTAAAATGTGTTCGTGCTTTGAAGATTAGAGTTATCTCTGGGTTATTTTACATACATAGTAGTGCCTACTCATCAATCTTATACTTAAGATAATGTTATCAATTTCATATGCCTAGCCTCACACAAGTTCAGTCTGATAGGAGAATTGGGTCTCTAATGCACCGAATAGTTATTGGCCATTTATTTTAAATCAAGCCCTGCATTGCACACTGGGTTTGTAAATGAAGAGGTGCCCACTGCCAGGTGTGGTGGTTCACATTTGTAATCCCAGCACTTTGAGAGGTCAAGATGGGAGGATCACTGGAAGCCAAGAGTTCAAGACCAGCCTGGGCAACAGAGTGAGACCCTGTCTCTACAAAAAATAAAAATAAAAATAAAAATAAAAAAATTAGCCAGATGTGGTGGTGCATGCCTGTAGTCCCAGCTACTTGAGGGGTTGATATGGGAAGACCACTTGAGCCCAGAAGTTTGAGGTTGCAG